>CAUYQU010087216.1:0-10435 GCA_963574635.1 Cheracebus regulus
CGTGTGATTTGCCTCCCGCCTTTCTTTGGCCCCCTCAATTCATATGGCTCGGCTGTTTTTTACGCCCCCTTGTCATGTGGCTCCCCCGTTTCATATGGCCCCCCCGTTTCATATGACTCCCCCATTTCCTATGCCTCCCCCATTTCATATGGCTCCCCCGTTTCTTGCTCTCCATTGCCCTCAGTCCAGAATCGAAATCCCCCCGCCCCAGGCTGCAGGGACCATTCCCTGGCATCTAGCCCCTCTTCTCTTCCTCGTCCCCTGACTCCAGGGAGTGGTTTCAGTGCTGAAAGAGGACACACTTCCTGTCCCTTCGGGCCTGTGACCGGCCTGGGCACTGCTCTCCCTATCTTCCTCCTCAGCTCTGAATTCACGCTTCTTCATGCTGTGATTGGGATCCAGCTTCCCCAAGGAAGTTCCCTCAAGCTCCTAAGGCCTCCTTCCAGCCAGGCTCCAACTGCGCATTATTTCTGTGTGGAGTTTGTCCTTCTTTGAGACTGAGAGCTCTCTGACCCAGGTCCCTCCTGGATGTGGAGGGTGCTAGATAAATGCCTAGCCACAGGGATCAGAGCTCAGAAGCTTACAGGCAGGGAGCCCACTGTGGCATCCTGGCTGCCCTCTCTGAACGTTCACTTTGAGTCACTTCAGTGTCTCTTTACTTGGACGACAGCATCATGTCGGGGAAGACTCATTTATCTGCAAAATGCATGACACTGTTTCACTCGGAAGCCCCTCAGACCCAGCGTCTCACCAACCTCCGGGCTTAAGACGTGATGATAAGATGGAGACAGAGTTACTTAATGCATTTTCTGTCTAGGCGATTTAGTATTACAGGAGATGCTCTCAAATCCCTGACAGGAGTCGAGACGGAGTTCTTGTCAGTTACATAAGAAAAACAACTCACCGTTATATGATGCACATCAAATCTCATTGTGTGTTTTCTTAGTCTTTGTGTGTGCAGACACATGGTATTTAAATTAAAATTTGGCCAGGTGCAGTAGCTCATGCCTGTAATCCCAGCACTTTAGGAGGCCTAGGCAGAAGGATCACTTGAGCCCAGAGTCGAGACCAGCCTGGGCAACGTAGGGAGACCCCATCTCTACAAAAATTAAAAATCTAGTTGGCCATGGTGGCATACACCTGTAATCGCAGCTAAGGCTGAGACGGGAGAATCACCTGAGCTCCAGTCAGCCTGTGATTGTGCCACTGCACTCCAGCTTGGGCCACAGAGCAAGACCCTGTCTCAGAGAAAGAATGTTAATTAAAATTTAAGGAATTCTGGTTTTACTACAGTGAGTAACAAGGTTTTTTTTTTTTTTTGCTTTTTTTCTGTGACGGAGCCTAGTTCTGTTGCCCAGGCTGGAGTGCAGAGGCACCATGCAACCCCTACCTCCTGGGTTCAAGCGATTCTCCTGCCTCAGCCTTCTGAGTAGCTGGGATGACAGGTGTGCACCACCATACCTGGCTAATTTTTTGAATTTTCAGTAGAGACAGGGTTTCACCATGTTGGCCAGGCTGGTCTTGAACTCCTGACCTTGTGTTCCACCTGCCTCGGCCTTCCAAAGTGCTGGGATTACAGGCATGAGCCACCGTGCCCAGCTTGTTTTTGTTTTGGTAGAGATGAGGGGGTCTTGCTATGCTGCCCAGGCTGGTTTCAAACTACCGGACTCAAGCGATCCTCCACTTCAGCCTCCCAAAGTGCTGGGATTACAGGTGTGAACTGCCACACCCAGCCTAACAGGGTTTTTGAATTGTTCTCGTTGGCCTATTTTTTTTTCCAATCAGCATTTTCAGTGTTTTGGCTCCAGACAGATTTTAACGGTGCCTCACGTGTTGCTGACCCGCAGGCCCGCCTGTGCCGCCCTGGCTGCTCACCGGCCCTCGTCTCCACCAGGAACGCTCACCTCTCCTTCATTCCTTTGTCCTGGAGACATGCTGCTCGGTCCTCAGGCCCAGCTCCCGGGTCACCTGCCACCTGCAGCCCTCCCCTTGTCCCTCCTCCAGGCACTGTGCCTGTGTCCCCTACCCCAGACCTCGAGTTGTGGAGGAAAAGGGCTGTATCTTACCCCTTTTCACACTTATTCATGTGGATACATAGATGCCCATTTGTTTCAATTCATTGAACATCTGCCATTGGCCAGGGAATGTTTCCCTTCTGGAAGGAGACCCAGATCCCCTCAAGACATGGGTCCTGCCTTTAAGGAGCTGTCATTCTCTTGGGAGAGGAGAGAGACTTATTGAGCTACACGTGGAGGCTGTGCCCGACAGCTTGCTATTTTCTTTCTTCCCCGTGAGATAAAACCGTACCTTATGGTATGACTTTATTTTAATTCTGCCATGACATTTGCGGCGGTTGTTTTAAGATTCGGCGATCACCGGGTGTTGATCCTCCCGCGATACTCTCTGTTCCTAATTACAAAAAGAGCAGAGCAGGGACTTGGCTTGCTGTTGCATTCACAGCGTGTGCAGGTTTAAATGTCTCACCGCACTTCAGGGAGGCTCTCAGGGACCCCATAAGTTTCTGGAAAAGTGGGAAATGCAAACCTGTCAACCTGTCAGTCTCTCCCCTCTCAGGGAAGCCTGACATGTAAATCTCAAGTTGTTAAACCTGATGTCAGATGAGCTGTCTCCACTGAAGACATCCCTCCCCCCCGGTCCTCGTGTGCTCATCTCTGCCCCTCACCCTCTGTCCGCACAGCACGGGGACAGACTCCTGCAGACTCCTGTGTGCTCTGGAGAGATTCTGGATTTGGCCTCCAAAACTGCAGGCCCTAAGGGGAGCCGTGTGTTAGACAGAGTGAACTCCGAGTCTCTCTAAAGGATCAGTGTGTCAGTATGTTCAGTTCTTTGTTCTCCATGTTAAAGTTTAACTTCCTTGTAGTTTCAGTAAACAACGTTCTCCACCAGTTCTAATCACTAATTCACATCTGTTCCCCCGGTCCCATGCTCCATCCTGACTCATCCCGGTCACCTGCTCTAGTCACCTGCTCTGGTCACCACCTTTGAACTAGGTCACCTATGACTACCTGCTTTGACCCGTCCCATAACCATCCTTCCTACCAAACTACCCACCCCACCACTCTGGCTTGTACCCTTGCTCCCTTTAAAATAGCCAATCGGAATTAGTTTAGACTGTGCAGTGTAACCCTAGCCAATAGAGGAATGACACAGCAGTAAGTAGGGGCGACCTCCATCAGGGATAAGAACCCTTCCCCTCCCTCGTCCAGGTGTGCGCTCACCATTGCTCCATCTGTGAGCCGCCCCCTTCTATAGAGGTAACTTGCCTTGCTGAGGAAATTTATATTCAAGTGCTACTTCTGGTGTGGCACCGAAAATTTACTTATAGCACATGCTAAGACGTGATACAGGCCATGATCCTTCTGGCCCCTTGAGACACCTGGCTGATAGCAGCCTGTGCTGATGTGACAAACAGAAGGTAGCCCCAGACTCCCCTCACAGTGCCTCAGAGACAGGACGGGGCTACCCCTGAGGCCAGTCGCCGGGTGCCCTGGGAGCTGGGAATCTTTTCAGCTTGTGGGTGGCTGTTTATTACGAGGGGCATTAGGCAGAGAAGAGGCAGTTTTGAAACCCAACACCACAAAGCAATTTCCAACTCGGCTTCTGAATAATGAAATGGCGAAAGCGCAGGCACAAATCAACAGGAAGTAGGCGGGTGGAAGAGGAGAGCTGGACATTTGGGGAACAGCCTGAGCCATGCAGATACAGAGGGAAGCCATTTGGTGTGTGTACCTCCCCTCTTCCCTGGGTTAGGAGCAAATCTGAAATGAGAACGGCAGAGTCATCTGCACACGGAAACTAGGTTAGGAAACCATTTTACTAAGGGGCCAGGTTGGGTCAGTCTTTGTGACAAGACCCATGTGAACCATTTATTACCTGTAGTTCTGACTCAGCATTGATATTTGAAAATTCTTCCCTAGGACTCCGGGCTGAGTACTGTTCTAAGTGCTTTACATACAACAGCTCATTTACATACATAATACATTTACACATATCAATCATTTACGCACATCAACTCATTTACATACATCAACTTATTTGCATACCTCATCTCATTTGCACACAACTTATTTGCATATTTCAACTCATTAAAGTTGTCTCTTTTACCAAGGAGGAAACTGAGGCCCAGAGAGTCATATACCTGAGTTCAGACAGCAGCTCTGCATGTTGCTTATGCTGCCTCTGATGGTTTGATGTGGGTCAAACCCATGTCTAAACAACTATCGTAAGTGTAGGATGCCTTTGGGTTACTAGAAGTTCCTTCAGCCCAACTGATCCCCAGCACTGAGCTGCATGTGAGACCTGTTGTCGGGTCTCCTCAGTCTAATCTCAGGGCCCTTCTTTATCTTTCTGTGGTGTTACTCTCCTGCTGTGGATGTTGAAGGCACCTTTAATGGTTTCCCCACAGCTGTTGTGGTTTGCAGATGTTTCATGCTCAGATAGCTAAGGGGGTAACTTTGGTGTGCCTGGATCAGACTCTGCAGACACACTCGTCCTACTCTGATGTGGGACTTGCTTAAAGCACTTACTGTGCTAGTGGACTTTCTTAAATGGCTGTAGCGGAGGGACAAGAGGAGGATAGGGGAGGTCACAAATTATGCAGAGGATTAGAGGAGAGAAATTCAGTTTGTGGCTTTAATATTGTATACTTCATAAGACAGGTACTCTAGAAAAAACATAACCTACTGGTCCAAATCGCAATTTTTAGGTTATACTTTCAATGTAGGAGGACCCTCACATGCTTAAAAGGAGTCTTCAGGGAGAAATTGACCAAATAATTAGCAGTTGGCTCTGTGGTGACGGCACATTCTTACACTGAGAACCAGGACCAGGCCTTGGGATCCCAGGCTCTGTTCCCAGCTTTTATGCACGCCGATTCCCCACTGGCTGTCACAACCAGTCAGCTTCCCCGGTGTTAACAGTCGCCTAATCTACCTGTCTGCACATGGCCAAGACCCCACACCTTCCCCCATGCTATTCTATCTATCTGCCTGGCCAACTCCTCAGTCTTGGCAAGTTTCTTTAGAACCCGTGGGTCGCGTGAGTCACCTTCCTTTGTATAGCGTTGGAAAAATGAGTGCTCTTTTATTTTAGAGTCAGGGTCTCACTGGTCTGTCGCCCAGGCTAGACTGTGGTGGCGCAATCATAGCTCACCACAGCCTCCAACTCCGGCGGGACTCAGGTGATCGTCCAGCCTCAGCCTCCTGAGTAGCTGGGACTATAGGCATATGTCACCATGCTGACTCATTGTGTTATTCTTTGTAAGAGATGAGCTCTCACTGTGTTGCCCAAGCTGGGCTCGAACTCCTGGCTTTAAGGGCTCCTCCTGCCTCAGCCTCCCACAGTGATGGAATTATAAGTGTGAGCTGCCATACTTGTCCGTCATCACCTTTTAATCTGCATCCTGCCACCTCCCTGGCACAGCCAGCACCCGGGCCAGCACTTAGTACCTGTTTGCTTGGAGAATGAATGTGAGGTCATCAGTAAATGATTCTGAAATGAGTCTATTGAAGGTAGAAAGGAGCACAATTCAAATGCTTAGCACATCTCTCTCTCTTCCTGAAGACCCCCACTGAGCCCATCAGATGGAAAATCCTTCATTTTCTCACTAAACCACCTGTTTCCACCCATTTCCCTTATTCCTTCTTATCGCAGTGGGGGACGTGTCTTTGCCTTCTTTCAAGGCTTAATGTTTCCGAGTTGGTCCTATCTTCTCAAGGATCGTTGGTCTTTTGCAAATACCCTCTTGCTCCTGAATCATAAAGAACTCCTGCTTATTAGATTATGTTGCTGCATCTCCAATTCCATTTTAACCCTCTCACATATTCCTCCACGTCCCCTCTCTCTGCTTTCTTAGTGGCACTTCTCAAACACATGGCTGATCTATTCTGGAGCATTCAACTCCAACCTGTGAAGGCAGCCAGAGGCCTTGGGAGGAGGGCTGCCTGAGACCATGGGAACCACATTTTGGTCACCGACGAACCGCATGTGTCATGGTGGTCCCATAAGACTATAATACTATGCTTTTACGATACCGTTTCTATGTTTAGGTAGGGTTAGATTTAGAGTAGATATGTTTAGGTTTAGAATAGGTAACACATTTACCACTGTGGTCCCAGCAATCCCGAGAGGACCCACAGACCCTCTGAAGGAGGCTCCCGTGGGAGCCAGGAGACAGTGCTGAACTGGACCTTGCTGTCCTCCTCTGGTCGGGCACACAGCATCTTCCGTGGGGACGTCACTTCCAGTTCCTGTTTTCTCTGCCTGTCAGTGCGTCCTTCTGTTTCTGCCCTCTCTTCGCTGTGTCCTCTGAACCACCAGAATTCTATTCCTCCAAACCAAATGTCATCATTCCCTTTAACAGCTAGATGACTTTTCAGCAGTTAAGCAGGTCATGCTAAGCTCAGCACAGTCCAGTCCAAATACCAGTCAGGCTCCCCACGTCCCTCCCTATCGCAGATGTCACCTCGCCTGTGTTGCAGCCACACTGAAGCCTCAGTGTCCCCTAAATATTCCAGACCCTCTTGTGACTCAGTCTTGGCCCCTGGGTTCCCTTTGCTGAGAATGAGCTCCCCCCAATATTCTGCCATACAGACTGTCCCTCACCCTTGTGAACAGATTCGACCTGGGCAGAATGCTCTGCAGTTTGTTCCTGTCTCTGCTGGGATCTGAATGTTCTGGACTCTCTTCCACTGCAGGGAGGCCTTCCCCAGAGCAGGAACAGGCCGCGGCAATGTTTGCCTTTTCCAAACCCAGCGTGGTGCCACAGTCGCTTCTTCTCCACATTCAGATGTTACTGACTGGGTGGGGAGGGACGGTATCACCTAATTGAAAGTTTTGGGTTAAACACTGTCTGCAGTAATTCAAAAGATAAGAAGGGCTCCTTTACCTGTGCATGTTTAGATGAAGTGTCAACAAAGGATTTTTTATTGAAATCCAAACTCAAGGTGTATACATGTCACCTCCCACCACAGCAAACATCACAGGCTCCAGGGAATGGTTTCCCTTCCAGAACAACATTATAAAGCAGTGGGCCCCAGCCCATAGGGACCAGGGACTGGTTCCATGGAAGACAGTTTTTCCACTGACCAAGGGTGGTGGTGGGATGACAATTTCAGGATGATTCGAGTGCATTACATCGATCATTAGATTCTCCCAAGGCACACGCAACCTAGAGCCCTCACCTGCGCGGTTCACAATAGGGTTTGCGCTCTTGTGAGAATCCATGCTGCTGTCGGTCTCACGGGAAGCGAGTTCCAGTGGCCATGCTCTCCTTTTGCTGTGTGGCCCGGTTTTTAACAGGCCACCAACTAGCACCGGTCTGTGGCCTGGGGATTGCAGACCCCCCTCCATTATAAAGAACACAATTTGATGTGTAGAGATCACTTGAGCCCAGGAGTTCGAGGCTGCAGTGAGCTATGATTGTGCCACTGCTCTCCAGCCTGGGTGACTGAGCGAGACCCTCTCTATAAAAAAATGTTTAAGAAGAGGAAAATTTGTATTCTTACAGTTTTTCAGAGTTTACTATGGTGACACTTTATCGCACTGTCAGGAATGCTGTAGAGCGCATTGAATTCTTGGGCTCTGATATATTCTTTTTTTTGGGGGGGACAGGGTCTCTCTCCGTCGCCAGGCTGGAGTGCCGTAGAAGCATCTCTGCTCACCACAACCTCCGCCTCCCAAGTTCAAATCATTCTCCTGCCTCAGCCTCCTGAGTAGCTAGGACTATAGGCGTGCACCACCATGCCCGGCTAATTTTTTGTTGTTTTAGTAGAGACAGGGTTTCACCATATTGGCCAGGCTGGTCTCAAACTTCTGGCCTGAAGCAGTCTGCCCGCTTGGGCCTCCCAAGGTGCTGGGGTTACAGGAGTGAGCCACCGTGCCCAGCCTCTGATGTATTCTTGCCCGTCATTTGTACAGTGTTGCTTGTATGTGAGTTCTTCTTCGGGTCAGAAATTAAGGGTGTGACGCCAGTACTAACCATGATTCAACCTCTGAAATATATGCACATGGGACAAAGGGGATAGTTTCATTCACTTTTGTAGCCTTACTTTGAAGATATTCATACGTGAGTCCATTTTGCATCACTATTAAAAAATATCCAAGGCTGGGCGATTTATAAAGAAAAGAGGTGTAATGGGCTTACGGTTCTGCAGGCTGTACAGGAAGCATCTTCTTGGCTCCTAGTGAGGCCTCAAGAAGCTTCCAATCATGGCAGCAGGCGCCCAGGGAGCAGGCATGTTGCCTGGCAGGAGTGAGAGCAAGAGAGAAGGGGGAGGTCCCAGACTCTTTGAAACAACTGTGTCTCACATGAACTAACAGAGAGAGAACTCACCACCAAGGGAGGGCGCTGAGCCATTCATGAGCAACCTACTGCCGTGCCCCAGTCACCTCCCACCAGGCCCCAGCTCCACCACCAGGGATGACATCTCAACGTGAGATTCGGAGGCGCAGACACCCGAACCATAGCACCGTAGTTAGTGGACGCCAGATGATTTTGTGTTTCCCACAGATGTCAGCGAGCCCTTTTCTCAGTCACGGTCAGCCCCGGAAGAGATGCAAGACGGGTTCATTTTGGTCGTGACACCTCTTTCCTTCTCAGCTCGCCCTTTGGCTTACTGCCAGGCGCCAGCTTTCACCCAAAGGCACCTCGCAGATTGTGCATTCCTTCAGGGTCCTGCCGGTTGCTGGCAAATTAAATGATCATTGTGCTCACTGTATAAAATACCTTCTGAAATAAGGTAAAATATGAATGAATGAAAGAGTGAATGTATGAATAAATTTAGTTGCTTGTGCTGAGATTATTTTTAAAGAAGAAAGGGAAGAAAAAGAAATTAAGGGCAACATGACTCTTGCTTCTCTTCCTCCAAACAAAAGCTTTTGAGTGCAACCTGCTGATTTTTAAAATTCTTTTCTGGGCCGTGCGTGGTGGCTCACACCTGTAATCCCAGCACTGTGGGAGGCCAAGGTGGGTGGAACATGAGGTCAGGAGTTTGAGACCAGCCTAGTAGCCAACATGTTAAAACCCCATCTCTACTAAAAATACAAAAATTAGCTGGGTGTGGTGGCACGCGCCTGTAGTCCCAGCTACTCAGGAGGCTGAGGCAGAAGAATCACTTGAACCCAGGGGCCGGAGGATGTAGTGAGCCGAGATCACGCCACTGCACTCCAGCCTGGGTGACAGAGCGAGACTTCATCTCAAAAAATAAAATAAAATAAAATCCCTTTCTGTAGCCACATGTGAACCAAGAGCACAGGTTTAAACTGCAGAGTGCTGTGTGTGCTCACAAACCCCAGGTTCCCAGCGTGGGTAGCCCAGCTCCCCAGCCGAGGCCAAGGGTCAGAAGTAGCAACTGGTGATTAATCTAGTGGCTCCTGTCTTAGGACAGGCAACGTTTATTGTCTCTGCAGGCCAGACTCTAGAAATAAGCAGACCCACAAAGGCCAGCAATTAATAGTTCCCTGGAGATATTCCAGATGCTGCCGGCAGGACTGTGACATGCCAGTGCTCTTCCTGCTCCTGATTTATTCCATTGTGTGGAAGACCTTACCCAGGAGCTTCCACAGAAATGATTGCTTTGGGTTTTTCAGGAGCTGTTTCAAGGCTTCTTACTCTGACACCCTTTCAGCGTCCAGTGGTGGACGAAGCCGTGCCCCAGAGTCCCACCTTCCCAAACAGTGCACAACTTGCTCTTCCCAGCCTCTTGTCCCTTCCAGGTGCCCTTCACCTCTCCCACCCCCAGGAATCGCTGAGCAGGTCCCATAGGAGAGAGATGACAGCTTGAAGTGACTCATCCCACCCCATCCACATGCTGGCATTTTACTCTGGCCTCCGAAGGCCCTGGGGGATGACCAGTGGTGGGAATGCAGGCCTTACAGAGTTTCACTCCAACCAAACCATACTGCTCCTCCAGTGGTCCACCGTGAAAACCTCTGAAAACCAACTTATTTGCCAGATGACTCCCAGGAGCCGACCTCTGCAAAATTTCAGAGTGTCATGCAGCTGCCTCTCAGGACAAAACTTCTTTTCAGCACTAACAGCAAATAGAATAGGGTCGTGGTGGAGATTCCATTGTCTTCATTGCCTGTCCAAAAATTTTAATCTGAGTTTTGGGTTTGAATTCAAGGAAAATAAAAACTTCTCAAAGGTGGGCAGGCGCAGTGGCTCATTCCTGTAATCCCAGCAGTTTGGGAGGTGGAGCCAGGCAGATCACCTGAGGTCTGGAGTTCAGGACCGGCTTGGTCAACATGGCATAACCCCATCTTTACTAAAAATAAAAATAGGGGAGAGAGATCCAAGATGGCCGATTAGCAACAGCTCAGGAATGTAGCTCCCAGTGAAAGCGCAGAGAACGAGTGGACGCCGCACTTTCCGACGAATTTTTGTTGCCCACAGACCGGGAGATTCCCGGCAGAG
>CAUYQU010087218.1:0-27449 GCA_963574635.1 Cheracebus regulus
TAGGTAAATTTGAGGATAATTGACATATTAACAATAGGAAGTATTCTGACCACTGAAAAAGGTACATTCTTCCATTTGTTTATGTGATTTTTAATTTTCTCAGGAATATTTTGTATTTTTTAGTGTATTTGTCTTTCACATTTTTTCCTCCAGATTTTTCCTAAACGTTGCTTTTGATAGTATTATATGTAGTATTTTTCATTGCAATTTCCATTTTTTTTTGTTGTTAGTATATATTAATAATAATTTTTGTATATCCATCTTGTATCATACAACCTTGATAAACTCACTTATTACTTCCAGGAGCATTTTTGCAGATTTCATTGAATTTTCTATATATATGATAACGTTATCTGTGAATAAAGACAGTTTCCCTTCTTTCCTTCCAAACTGAATATTTTCATCCCCTACCCTGCCCATTCCAGTTGCAATCCTTGATTTTCCTTTGAATAGCATCAGTTAAATTTTTCTCTCTCTTATGGTGTTTAAAATGATACCTATGAAAACGCGTTTTTATAAATGAACTACAGACAAATTCAGCTTGCATGATTCCTTAACCATATCATTTTCTCATCACATAGTTTTTTCCTGTACATTCTTATCCATTTTTAAAAAGAAGGTTTCTTATTTCCCTTGTTAGGCAGAGCTGAACAATGTTTTCTACCATTACCAGCAGATACATCTTAGTTTCTCCTTGCAAATGTGGCATGATCAATGCCTCTCTTTCCTTTCACTCCTCTGTAAAACAGACACAATATATATTCCTCTTCAGTTTCTCATTAAATCAAAGAAATGGATTATGTGTAAATCAAGATAATCCATATAACGTGATTTTGTATAGTGTCTGGCACAGAATGAGCATCCAGTAAAGTATTGTTATTTTATATAGTATTACTACAATTTGAAAATAAAAATATTCTACATTCAATGTATAAATAATGGAGAAGCAGAAATCATACAGCTCTATTACATGTCACAAATATTTTCATTTATCGATTATAAGAATCTGTTAAACTCTGAACATACTTAGTAGATTTCATAATGTGAAGTTGGTAAGACCGTTTTGACATGGATTTATTTTTAACTTTCTTACTTGGAAAAATTGCATGGAATGTATGTTAAATTCAAGAGCCAATGCTTCAACAATTCTCTGTAACAGTATTCTAACTAGCAAGCTCATTTGTGTACTCACTTATCTAAAATGGGTGAGGGTTTGAATTAAACTTCTATATTCTAAATAATCCCAGAGAAAAAGACACATTGAAGCTCCTAAAGGTCAGCTGGGCATCTTCAAAGTGTTTCCTGTGACTGTTCATTAAAACAGTTTTTGCACCATACAGCCACTTTATTTTTTCCATGTTTCAAATTAGAATATCATATAAAACACTCATATTGAGAATATATACATAATCATTAAAACTTAACAATAAGACAACAAAGAATACAAAACAAACTGTATAATACATAGTAATTTAGCATGTATAGAGATATACAGCTAAAGAAATAATTATAGTTGTGTGCACGTATTGGTTAGCATATACATGCATATATTCTATAGCTCTGTCTGCTGAGAAACTAGAAAAAAATGACTCATTCCTTGGAGAAATGAGTAATTCTAGGCCTGAGGCATTGAAAACACAAGATGGGGCTGCAGTATTATGCTATGCCAGAAAATCCAGAAGTTCTCAGAAAACAAAAGGATAAAAACAGATCAGGAGCCAAACTGAAAGAGCACTCAATGGCCAAAGTTAAAACAATTGAAGCAACACAAGAATTAAAATTTAAAAATTATAACACAGTATAAAATAAAATAGCCATGAGTCCATACTGATATAAATAATTATACAAATAAATAAATGATAAAAAGTGTGCTAATCTGTCTTACAAAGAATTTCAAAAAATGTACATAGATACTCCTCCCTCCAGGAGGTGCAATTTAAATGCCCTCCACAAAGAGTGGGCTGGATTCTAAAATACAGAATATGGAAAGGGAAAAATAGCGACCTTTTAGTGGAGAAGCCTGGGAGTTCTCTCCTTAACCAAGTGATCAATGTTAATATCAGCAGTGAGAAGTCACGTTGGTATCATGCACTCCTCTGATAGGATGCGATGAGAAAGACACTTCACCTCCACAGTATTCTTCTTTAAATTCCAGAATTCTAGTCTAATGAGGAGAAAACATCTAACAAACGCAAGTCCAGGGACATTCTGCAAAATTCTCAAGTACTCCTCCAAACCATAAAGGTCATGGGAAACAAGTAAAGGGTGAGAACCGGTCATAGACTTGATTAAAGAGACATGAGAACTAAATTCAATGTGGTAGGCTGGGTTGACATGAGAATTAAGTTCAATGTGGTAGGCTGGGTTGGATCCTGGCACCAAAAAAGGGCATGGGTGTAAAAAATTTACAAATCTGAATAAAGTCTGAAGTTTCGTTAATAGTAATAAGTCAATGTTAATTTTTTAGTTTAAATGCATGTACAATGTAAGATATTAATTTCAGGGGAAGCTGAGTAAAATGTGCACGAAAATGCTTTGTACAGTCTTTGCAACTGATTCATAAATCAAAAATTATTCTAAAATAAAAGGCTTCCATTTTAAACTATATATTGCATCAGGATATATTATCAGCAAATCACAATTAATTATACAAGAGAGAAAGCTGTAGCTTCTTTAAAACGCATACCTGTGGCCCACCCCACACCATATATAGTAAATCATAAATTTTTCTAAGTGGAGCCAGTCATCTACGTTTTACATGGTCTCTAAGTTATACACACCAATATGTGAGAATTACTTTTCTAAAGCTCTGTGCCTTTTATAGGCCACAAAGACTTTCAAAGAGTTTAAAAACCACAGTAGTTATGATATTATCCAAAGTCACCAAATTTGGAGAAAATTAAATTTCAGCAAGTGCTACATGGGAATGTGAACATCCGACAGTGGAGCCTGTGGACAAAATAGTTCACTTAGATAACATGTACATACCTGGTGGGCCCACAGGATAATGAAGTCATGATAGAAGAGTAATGAAGATACAAAGTTTGGTGAGTACCAACTAGGAGTGAAAGCAACTTACTTGTCCAAACAGCCCTTCTTGGGTTGAAGAAAACTGACATCACTATAGAGTACAAAGAAATTACAACTGGCCTGTTCAGCCAACAAGCAACAACTGCCTTAGTATGAAGCGTTACTCCAGAGATGAATAATGCAGCTTACAAGCAAAACCAACACCAAAGAGCTAATAAATAAATGTTCAAGGAAGTCAAAATGCTCTGAGCAGAACAGTATGTAATGAATAAGCAAACAAAAAAATGAAAACAAACATGAAAATCAATGTGATGAAGTGCATTGGTCTCATGGAGCCTAAGTAGTCCCAGTTCCGACATCTTTGTGTGCCTCTGACTGCTCTTAGTTACCTGCGACCTTTACTGCAGGCTTAACTCAGGACACCATTTTCATGCTCCAGCAGAGTCAAGTTATCTGCAATTTTGCTGCCTCTTCCACCCACAGGCAGCACCTGCCAGCCTTTCTCAGATACCAATTTTCACTCTGATCTGACCCACTTTGGAAATATTTTGCTTTTATTAGCTCTTGGTAAGTTTACTTTCTGTGATGGTTAATTTTCTGTGTCAACTTGGCTAGGTTATGGTGCTAAATTATTTGGTCAAACAGTCTGGATGTTGCTGTGGAGGTATTTTGTAGTTGTGATTTAACATTTTATATCAGTAGACTTTGAATAAATCAGATTTACCCTCCATAGAATGGGTGAGCATCATCCAGTCAGTTGAAGGCCTTTAGGAAAAAGACAAAAGTTCTCCCAAGAAGACAGAATTCTCCCTCCAGACTGAAACACAGGAATCTGAGTTTCCAGCCATTAGAATCAAGACTGCAACATCAACTTTTGCCTGAATTTGTACCCCACAACCAGCTCTACAGACTTTGGATTAGCCAATCCCAGAGTTGTATAAACCAATTCCTTAAAATTTCTCTCTCTCTCTCTCTCTCTCTCTCTCTATATATATATATATATATACACACACACACACACACACATATGTATATATCCTATTTCTATGTACATAAATCTTATTTCCTATTATCCTATATATCCCACCTCTCTCTTCATACACACACACACGTGTGTGTATATATATACGTATACATATATAGTCCTAATATTTTCTTATCTTTCTGGAGAACCTTGATTAATACACTATTCATTTTGATCATCTTTTTCTACCAGTAACAACGCACATAACTGGTCTTATAATGATATACGCTGCAGCAATTTTACCACTGCTATACCCACTCACCCTTTTCTCAGCAACATATAGAATGTAGTTAAGGCATAAGAAATAATGTACACTTAAACATTTCCATTTTGTTCTTTGAATCAAAAAGCATAGAAGAATTATTCCATACCTTGGCTGAATATCAGAATCACTTGTGGCCCATCTTAAAAGTATATATGCCAAGGTTCTACCCCAAGCCTGCTGAATCAAAATTCCTGCCATTGATAATGATTCTCAGTCAAGGGCTGAAATCCCTGGATACATAATAATTTGATCACAGTATATCAGACAGGATATAGTCCAGCATGACTATTATTAATAAAGAACTTGAGGCAAAAAGAGAACAAATGATTTATTCAAGTTCTGAAAAAGTAAGAATGAACAGTGTCAGGCTAGTATTTTTCATGTTTCTGGAAGATTCGTTCTATTTTCTGGTATAGATAAATTCCAGAAATCTATGACAGTATTCTTGTCTCCTTGTATGGATATTTATCATCTGGTCCATTGTTCCAATTCACAAATATAAATGGATTGCAATATTTAGAAAATAATTGAGCAGAGGCAGCTCTATTTTATAAGGTCATTCAGGTACCAATGACACTCTCTAGTATATAGGTAGAGGAATTCACAAATGGCTACAATCTTGGCAATTTTGTGTGTTGTTAAAGTAATAAAACTTTGAGGACAGGTAAATGGTACTGTGTCATATCCTTTGATTTAATTAAAAAAGACTGCTCTTACTATCCTATGGATGGAATTTTGTAGATGCATTCAACAAGCTGTCATTAATCTAAGTTTATTTTCTAGTAGCTAGCAAAAAAATTCCAGAAACACTTCATATTATGGATATGAATAATGTAGAATAATCAATACTCTCAGTTGTCCATTAGTGCTGTTTTAGTCTTATTCCTTGGTCTCTAATGCAAAATTTGCATCTTTTACAGAATTACTAATTCAGAGTATTGTACACATACACACATAACCAGCTAAAAGCCATGTTCTCAGTAGTGTCCACTTTACCTGGCTAATGCCCAGCATTGGAAGAGCAGGCAAAATTTTGCAGTATTAGTATTATTTACAGACAGATTGTTACCATTTTAACCTCAATTTTGAAACACAGGCTGTTGGCCGGGCGCAGTGGCTCACACCCGTAATACCAGCACTTTGGGAGGCCGAGGCGAGTGGATCACAAGGTCAGGAGTTCAAGACCAGCCTAGCCAAGATGGTGAAACCCCGTCTCTACTAAAAATACAAAAATGAGCCAGGCGTGGTGATGTGTGCCTGTAATCCCAGCTACCCAGGAGGCTGAGGCAGGAGAATGACTTGAACCCGGGAGGCAGAGATTGCGGTGAGCCGAGATCGTGCCATTGCACTCCAGCCTGGGCGACAGAGTGAGACTTCATCTCAAAAAAAAAAAAAAAAAAGAAGAAAGGAAAGAAATGCAGGTTAATTCTATGTTAAAACCACAGCTCTTAAGAATAATACATATATATATATATGTGTATGTATATATATATATATATTTGTATGTATATATATATATATATATATATGTATGTATACACACACCCATACATATATATTCATACCACAATTCACATAAAAGTCCAAAGTTTAGCTGGTTTTAACATTAGTGATCAAAGCCTAATATGTATAGGCAAATGTATGCATTCAACACACATGTGAACACACCATAGTTTTCTAAGATATTATTGAACCTATTACAAAATGTTGAGTTGTGATTTTATAAAAATAGTTCTAATATTATATTACTGCCAGTGTGTTCATTTGACCTAACAGTACGCTTTTACAAAGAGTCTGAAGGATATTCTACATCATCTCCCTGTGAAACAGCTTTATGATGCCAAGTGTCCCATACACAGGTTTACTCCAATGAACTGCTGTAATTTGGAATGCAATCTAAACAATTATATTTAATAACATGCCTAAGAAAATCAGCCCCATAGTCTAAAAACGAGTGTCTCCGGGAAAAAATGAAGTAGACTTCTGGTTTTGCATAGAATATTGTGATTCCTATTTCCATTGCTCCTTTTGCATTTATAACAAATGAATAAGCTGAATGTGATTTTTCATTTTGTAGCCACAATCTCTGTAGACAAACTGATCAACTGAAATAGTTACATTGATTTGGTCAATATATTTATCAATGAATAATGGTTTAGGAAGTTATTTTCATGATTTGGACAATTGTGCACCTGGATTCATTTACAAACAATTGTCTTTTTCTAAATGTTACAGCTTTTTAAAATGTGAGGAAGAAAAACTTAAGGAGGGAGACCCACATGGAGGAAGCTGCATTTTTCTCTACAGCATAATTCAGGAATACACTGGATTTGAGGCCAAATGATGATTTGGAAGGAACTAAAAGCACTGATATTTGATAGCGACCTGGTGAAATGGGTAAGCAATTCTAAAGAGATTCTTTTGGATGTGGAACAGATATTTCCAGTCATCATCGCAGTTTTTAGTCCTTGACAGTGACTTAAGGTCTGAGGAATGCTAAGCGATGTTACAATCCCTGCACATACCACGCAATCATATGACCTGCCCCGGTAGCTGCTCTCAGTGTTGCGGGACTTTTCCTTTGTTCAGCTAAAGACGGGCTCCTTGTCCCTGCCACAGCAACGAAAGTTCAGGCTCACAGATGGTTTGAAGGGTGAGTAAAGCAGGGTTTTATTGGGTGAAAAGGGAAAAGGAGGGGAACAAGGACTCTCCACAAGGCCAGAGTTCCTGCCGGTGCACTTCCCGCCTCACGCTGTTTGAACCCCAGGTTCCAAACAGGAAGAGGTGAGGCCAGGCTCCTCCCCGCTGCCACAACTCCTGTGCCTCCTGTGTCTCCACCCCAGTGAGCAGGCTGGTTGGTATTTTCCTGGGGGACCCCCTCCTACCTGGCTGCCTCATTACCCCCTCTAAATAAGTGCATCTAACTCCTGTTAGAATAAGGATAAGGATGCAGACCGATCTTTGCTGCTTCCTGCTGACAGGGGATGCTGTTTTGGGGGAAACAGCAGTCAGAGCTCCTTCAGAGGCCTACCTAAGGGTTCCCAGCAGAAGGGGCCATCATTAGCGGCTCTAGTGGTATGGCCATTTGGAGTACGATGGCCTGAAGGTAAGAACAGACAAAATGGGTTATTAGAAAACATGTATCTAAATGAAACAAGGGGAAGGGTAAGGATAGCTAAAAACTTCTTAGGCGTTTTACCAGTTTGCATGGGGACAGGGAGGCCAAAAGCCCAGCCAGTAAAAAAACTTTACCCTTTTGCAGGCATGTTGGACTTCTGGGTTCCCCTTCCCTGAGCCTAACCCCAAGCCTTCCCAGGTTTGGGAAATTAACTCTTTCCAGTGTGGACGATGCATCTGAGGGAAGTGTTCCATAATATTGGACACAATTGCCTGTCAGTGAAGAGAGGACAGCCGAGGAGACAAGAAAAAAAAGGCGTTTTGTTTTTTTCTTTTTCAAAGGAGTCCCAGGGGTTCAGGGTTCATTCAAAAGTGGTGCAGACTGAAGATGAGTGGCTAGCCATCTAGAAAGAGGGGAGCAGGCATCCCTGGTTCCCTTCTCTGCCTAACAGCTACCCGGGGTACATGAGTGAAAGAGGGAAGAGCATCCTCTTTTCTTCTTCTGTCTTTGCACCCCAAGTTCTGTCAACCTTGGCAGGTGTGGCCGTGAGTGTAAAAGCACTTACACCCATGAAGCAGGGGGGTCTAAGGGGTGGGAATCATCCACTCCTTCCCACGTATGCCCTATCTTCCCTGTTGTCAGTAGTCTTGAATTCCCCCGACCTTATTTATGTCACGGATACTAATGTGGCCTTTATCCATGAAACAGGAAGCTTAGGCTTGGCTTAATTGGCAGGAATCAGTCACACTCACCTGCCCTGTGCCTTTTAACCTTTGTTGTAGTCTGCCTCTGGATCCCTTAGATCCAGTTTTCTTTCCTAGGGCTTTGACCCAAAGCTTGGAATTAGTTTGGGACGAAAATGTATGTCGTGGGGTTGTTGTATGGACTCCTTATCATAAGCTGAATGCTAAGGTGAAACTGTGGAACTCAGTCCTCCTCCAGCAAGGGAGAGAGAAAAGGATGTCCTGTGACACACCCAAAAAACTCATGGCCATCGTTATACCTGATAGATTTGGGGGCATGGTGTTTGTCTTTGGTTAGTTCCCTTGGTCTTGCTGTCTCAAAAGGAAATCTCTGAGTGGTAGGCATCCTACTGATTCCAATCACCTGGCAGGATTTGCAGAATAATTGCTCAGAACTAGAATATTGATCCAGATTTTTACATTATCCATTCCTCTTGTTCTTTCTGAGCTGCAGCCACAGACCGCTGGTTGGTTCACAAGAACAAGCAGAGTTAGTCTAAAATGTAGGCAAAAACTTAAAAACAACTAGTGAGTTTAGAATTTAATGACAAATGTATGATAAGTTTTGGAATATAATTTCTCTCTCTCCAGTCCTCATGTTTGTTAAAAAACAAATCATCATAGGACTGGTGGTTAGTAAAATAGACATTAGTCTTCTAGTTGGCCTGGTTATTTGCATGAAGGGCAGCAAGAATAATTATTTCCACATAAGCCTCTTGGGTTGGCTTTGATGGAGCTCTGATCTCAAAGGGATCTCAGATAAGACCTTTTCAAGCTGAGCCCAGCCATGGGTTTATTCTCACATACCCATGAGTTGGGTGATCTTGTCTCTTGAGGTTTCAAGATAAACTTAAATCTCCTGGTCTGGTGCATACTTGTTCACAGTAGTCTCTTATAATCCTTTTATTTCCATAGCATCAGTTGTAACACCATCTCATTGTTTTCTGATTTTATTTGAATCTTGTGTCTTTTTTCTTACTTAGTCTAGTTAAAGGTTTGCCAATTTTCTTGATCTTTTAAAAACACCAAATCTTTTTCATTGATTTTTTTCTATTACTTTTATTCTCTATTTTATATATTTCTGGTCTAATCCATGTCATTTCCTTCTTCCTGCTAACTTTGGGCTTAGTTTGTCCTTCTTTTTCTAATCCCTTTAGGTGTAGAATGAGATTGTTTGAGATATTTCTTCATTTTTAATGCAGGCATTTATGTTATCAACTTATCTCTGTTAACTCAAGTTTATCCTAAAGCTGCTTTCTTATATATTTTAAGTTCAGCCTAAAGGTTTCTCTGTACATCATAAAGTATAACTGAAATGGAATTGTATACAGACCATAGCCTACTTTTGCGCTGATCACCAACTTTTGGCCAATCCAATGTGGCCAACTGTTCAAATGGTGTTCAAATAAGGCAAACTATGAGCTGTAACCAATCTGACTGTTTCTGTATCTCACTTCAGTTTTCTGTGTGTCACTTTCCTTTCTCTGTCCATAAATCTTCTTCCACCATCTGGCCACACTGGAGTATCTGAGTCTACTCAGGCTCAGGAGACTGCCCAATTTGTGAATCGTTCTTTGCTCAATTAAACTCCTTTAAATTTAATTCAGCTATATTTTTTCTTTTAGCATCTCTTAATATTGCTTTTGCTGAATTCCATAAGTTTTGGTGTGTTGTGTTTTCATTTTTATAATCTTTTTTATGAAATACCTTTTCTCCATACTATCATTTTCAGCCTATGTGTGTCTTTAAATAAAAAGTAGGTCTCTTGTAGAAAGCAAATAGTTGAATTTTGTTGTAAGTATTTTTATTCACTAACATATTTCATACCTAAAGTTATTATTATACTTCTGTCTTCTAACTTCCACACAAGAATTAAAAGTGATTTGTGTACCACCAATACAGTATTACAGTATTGTGTATTTATCTATATTCACCTGTACCACACAGATTCTTTTTTCCTCCCCAGATTTGGGAAATGTGGAGCCATTAATTTTTAAATAAACTGTATTTCCTTTTCTCTCTCTCTTTCCCCTCTGCAGCTTCCATAATCCATTCAGTGGTCTGTTTGATGGTATCCCATAAGACCCTTAGATTCTGTTCATTCTTTTTCATTCACTTTTCTTTTTGTTCCTCTTATTGCATAATTTCAGATTACCCATTTTTGACTGCACCAATTTTTTTCTGCCTGATAAAGTCAACTGTTGAACCCTCATAGTGATTTTTTTTATCACTGCAGTTATTGCATCCTTTAGATTCAAAAATTTCTTCTTTGTTCTTTTTAAAAAAAACTCTATTTTGAAATTGTCATTCTGTTCATGCATCATTTTTCTGAGCACATTAAAAATCTTTATGACAGGTATTTTGAATTCATTTTTAGGTAATTCATAACTATCTGTTTCTTTAAGATCAATTTCTGGAGTTTCATTTTTTTTTTCTTTTCATTGGACCATTTTCCCCTATGTCTTGTACTTTTGGTGATTTTGTGTTGGTATCTGTGTATTTGAAAAATCAGCCACCTGTCCCAGTCTTTAAGGATTAGCTTTATACATAGAAATATCTTAACCAAGAAGCCTGGCTAGACATTCTGGGGGCTTCTTAAGTCTTTTATGTGAATGTGTCTTCTCTAGACATGTGTGCAGATTTCTAATTAGAGGGATTTGCCAGTTTCTTATTTTAAGGAGCTTGTAATCTCTTGCTCCTTCTGTTTTTTTGTTTTGTTTTGTTTTGTTTTACCACAGGTCATCTGAAGCAGAAACATGACCATACAGTCTAGCCCTTTTTTCCTCTCAGTGGAACCCAAGGTATCTAAAGTATACTGGGTTCCGTCAGCTCCCCACATTGAACTGGACAGAAACCGTTACCTCAGGCAGCCCCATGAAAAGCCAGATGTTGAACACATGCTGTACTCTTCTATTTCTCCCTGAAAAAGAAGCTTCCAACTTCTGTTGACCTCTGTCTGCTGTAGCGTGAGACCTGGGTAGCAGCAGCATGATGCACAGCTCTTTTTTGTTCTCAGCCCCCTCACCCCCCAGATATTTAGAATGCACCTGTTCCTGTTTGTATTCCCAGACAGGTGTACAAAAGCCAGTCCCTGATCCAGCCCCCTGGAAAGTAAAAACTTACAAGTTCAGCCCAGTCGTTTATTTCCCTAGGCAGAAGCCAGAAGCTGGAAGCTTCGAGTTTTCTCCCAAACATGTGCTGTACTAGGGGAGAGATTGTAGCATGAGTGCCATGAATTTTCATGTAGGACTGGATGTGATGAGGTTTGTACTTGTCTGGAGTGCAGGAGCTCCTTAACTGGTTTCTAGATTTCTCACAGAGGGAGTTGGTCCATGTTTTATTGCCAAATCTGTCTCCATGGTAGGAAGGAAAATCTGAGGCTTTCCACTCTGCCATTTTATAATGTCACTCTCTGTACCTTGGGCCTTTTTACCAGAAGAGAGAAATAAACTTCTATCGTGCTGAGAATTTTAGGATTTTTATTTTTGATGCAGCTAATTCTAATCCTAATGGATACAAAGAGATCCCTGCTTTGAGAGGCAGACAATATTAGATGATACTTTAAAACTTTACAAATCTAGCAGTATATAAATCTAAGATTCCATTCATTTTTCTTCTCCGAAATACTTTATGAAAAAGAGGAACTTTAAAATAATAATGAAAATAGATACAAATATCATTCAAAGGAAAGCAAATACTCCTCTGTATTTTTGGTTTTGCCCATAGGAAAATAATGGGCCTTATGCTGTTTGGGTTAATTGGGGAAAACAGAGGAGATGTCCATATAGTAACGTGTTAGCTCGCCTCACACTCCACATCTCTCTTTTTTGGGTTGTATACATACTTAGGCTTCATCAGAAACCAGAGTCAGCTTGTGTTAAGTAAATGGTCTCACTTTATTTATATTTAATCATTTGGGAAATGAAATAAAACCATTAGAAGAGATAATAGACTTCAGATTTTAAAATAAATATTGAGACAGAATAAATCTCTTTACCCTTCCATGACATTTTTCTGGAAGCAGGAGCTTATCAGACTGTTACAGTGTTCTATTCCATTGACTTATCTCCAGGTTCCCTTTTTTGAAAGACTTGATCTTTTGAATGCCTTTACAATCACCATTTATATTTACTTACCTACTTATCACCTCTGCCTGACTAGTACTCTATGTCTGAATTCAAATTTTGTATGTCTCATGCAAAACTCAAATTTCAGATTTGCAGATTCTTGACCAAAAAAGAGTGGGGGGGACAGGAAATGCTGAAAGTCACTATCTAAATAAAAATGAATTTTACTGAGTAGTGGTGGCCTGGAGATTCAGTTATGTGGAGGTTCTAATTGTGAATTTCAAGCGAATATGAATAAACCACCAATTTGCATGACATACAGAAATATACTATGAATAATTTTCTGGAACATCTTAATTGAAAGAGAAAATATAATTAGAAGCTGAAGACACCCATTTTCTTTTTAAACTAAGTTTGGTATGTATACCTACTAGCCAAAAATAAAGCAAATTTCTTGTTCAGTCCTTCCAGAAGCAGCTCAAATAACTAAATATTCAAGGACATCTTGCAGAGTTTTTTTTCCCCCCAAAGTGGGAGAGCTTGGTAAAGGGAAACTGTGGGAAACTTCCATAGAACTTAAAAGATTGGAAACAACTAAGAGTCCCCCTTCAGATACTGTCTGCTTATCCTCTCTTTGCAGATCCGCTCACCCACATAGCTTTCTGTCACAAGCTTTTACTTTCCTGTTTACTCTTACTGCTGCAGAACCAGATAGCCTTGACAAGATTAACTTTATTCGGTTTCATGCATCAGCAACAGAATTTGTCAACTTGAATCTTTATTACCGGTGATCACATAAAAGCTGAAAACCACAACATGATTTCTTTTTTCACCTTAGAAGTTGAATTTGTCACACTAAAAAATCTCTAGGCTTGTAATGGAACACATTTTCTTTAGGAATCATTGAGAAAAAATAAGCAAAACAAACAAACACACCCACAAACCAAAAACCTATGACTCTTTTCTAAGGAAAACCAACTTACAAAAAGAGGAAAATGCAAGAGGCTAGGTGGTAAGCAGGCAGTGATAATCCACTTCTCAAAGCAACTACATACATAATAATAATGATTTTGGACAAATGCTAACATTTATTCAGAGCTAGACATCAAGTTAAACCCTTTATAGGTATTATCCTAACCATGCTAAGATAAAGATTCCATTGTCTTTACCAATTTACAGATGAGATCACCAAGGCTGAGGAAGGTTAAATAACTTTCTCAAGGTCACACAGTCAGGATTGGTGGAGCAGGAATTTAACATCAAGTCTCATTTAAATACTTCCACTCATTCATTGCTCAAAGGGTTACAGAAATTCTCTGTTGTCAATAATCCTCTCAAATGTGACTACAGCAAATATTTTTCTTGCTCCCATCCATGCCTACCTAGCTCCTCTAATTGAATCACAGCAAACTACTTCAAATGGCCAGAAACCCCTGAATTATTCCAGGTCTCCTTCTTTTGCAAGTGACAGACCCCCATTTAAGTAAATGAAGGAATGTCCTAGGTTCAATAATTGAAGAGTCTTTCATGTGAGGCCAGATACAGGCATTTTAATAATGTCATTGAATCACACTTTTTGTCATACTTTTTTCTTTTATTATAATTTCTGTTTTATTGGTTTATTATTTTATTTTTCTGTTTTATTCTAAGACATCTTGTTATAGCAGGCCATACTTTTCTTTTTTTATTACTGAATTCTGCTTTCCCCTGTGTGGCTTTATCTTCAGCATGCCTTCTCCTTGCAGTCATAAGAGGGCCAGCAGTAACTGCAGGTTTAATCCTTCTAAATAAAATTAGCAATCTTAGCTTTCCCAACGGTTTTAGCCAAGAAAGGTGCGGATTGCTTTGCTTCAGGCAGACCTGGGTTATATGCTCCCCCTTGGGGACGTGGAAATGGTATAGCTTCTTTTAAATCACAAGTTCTAGGAATGGAGAATGGTGGTTTCTCAAAATAAATTCAAGATGTTGCTGATAGTAGAAGGCAATGAAAGCTGGGTAGTCAAGCTTCCTCATTCTCAAGTCTAGCTACATGCCTTCCTCCATACCATCCCTATATTAACCAATTCCCAAAGGTCACCTCCATCAACCTCCTTTAATCAGTTGTACTGAATTTTTAATCTTCAGGACGGACTGTTAACATTTTATTGCTTTATTGCTTCTCTTTCTACATCATAAGACTGTAAAGCTACACTCAGGTTTTAAAACTAAATTAGCTATTTCCCTTCTTCTTTGTGCCTCAGATCTACTCCACTGCATTTCTTCTTTGGTGTGGTGGATAGTACCTTTGTTGGCCCATTTGTCCAGAACAGAAACCAGTGATAATCTTTGACTTTTATCCTCCTTTACTCCCACATCCAGTTGCTCCTAAAACCCTGTAAACCTGCTCACTTAAGATCTCTTAACTCCTTTGAAGTCTCGACACCCTTCCTGCTATTGCCCTAGTTCAGATTTCCTCATTCATTGGTTATTCTACTTACCACTCTGACATATCTTCCTCCTTTCAAATATGGTCTCTAATTTTCCAGAAAATTCATCTTTCTAAAGCACAGATATGACCCCATGAATCTCCTCTTTCCAACATTTCAGTGATCCCCTGTTGTATCATTTCCATGGACCTCGGTTTCCTTATTGTTAAAGGAATGGCACAAAGAGATGATCTCTTGAAGATGATCTGCAGGTCCATGATTCCGTTAATCCTCGCCAGCCTAAAGCAGATAGCTCTGTTTAATCATTTGGTAACGGATTTTTCTACCTTTTGGATTATGGACTGAGACCCTGTTTTTTTCTGGTTATCCCCCCTTACTGTATCTCATGAGCATGCTGGGTCAAGTCCTGTTGAGCAGTCATCTCATATTGAGTACAGCTGGCTAAGTGCGACCATGGCCATTCCAGAGTCATAATCAATATGAATTATTTGGAACATATCTGCTCTTTTCACTACCACCTCTTGGAATTGTCTAAAAATTATATACAACAATTACTTCTACCTTATATTTTTGACATCGGAACTACTTACAATAAGAAGAACTGTGAATGTACAAGTGAAAAATATTAGTGTACCATAAGACAAAAAGCAGAAGTGTTAATGGATTATCAACACTATGCTATTATTAGGTTATTTAATAGGCATTGACCTATAACACCAAAGAATTTCTAATCGCTCTTTTCCTCCTGCCTTTCTGAATGCTGGTGATAACCTTAGAAATGACCACATGTAGGAAGCTGTTAAATGTTTCCAGTTAAGCAATCTACCCTACCTAAAGGAACACCTACATCCCCACTTGCCAATTTAATGTACCTTACAGAGATGCATTAGTTTACAACAGAGGAATACCTGTTTTAGCAGTGTCCCATACAGTAATGTTTTATCATAGTTCATTCAAATCACTCATCCATACATACACATTGTAATACCCAAAGGTATAAGTGACATATACTTTCTTCATATCCAGTAAGCTAGGGTGTGCACCGTTGCTCGTTCTTGGCCATTGTGACCCAATCAAACTGGGCTGCCCCTCCTTCAGGGGGAGTGGAGAGTGCCACTTTGCTTGCTTATTTCAGGTGGCTTTGAATTCTGGGATTACATGTGTACTGGAGATCATGCTTAGCCTGTAATGGCTAACAAAGTGCTCTAAATTGATAAAACTGGAAGTGGAGGGGAAAAAAGACAATAAAGAGCATCAAACCCTATGTTACAGTGCACGTTTTTATGGCTGCTTATGGCAGAGGAGTATCATCCAGCAACTGGTCAGGAAGGCAGACAGCAAAGCTCAGCCATGGATGGATAGAGAATTTTGACATTATGAAGAGCATCACAGACATCAATGACTATCTGCTGAGCACATATCATGTGTCAGGCATAGATCTAGATGCTGAGGATACAAGAGGAAACAACACAGACAAAAATTCCTATTCTTATGGGGGTTAAATTTTAGTGGAGAGAAATAGATGGGAAACAAAATAAATAAGTAAAATATGTAGTTGTTAGATACTAAGGGTTGGCGTAATGGTAGTAACTTTAAACAGATAAGTTGGAGAAAACCTCATTGAGAAAGAAGTGAAGAGGCAAGCCATGAGGGAACTTTTTGAAGAGTATTCCAGGGAGAGAAAATTGCAAAGGAAAGAGCAGAATCAGGGAAATGTTTCCAATTATGTTGTTAATCTAATGAAATAGGGATGAGTCTCCACAGAGAACATGCTGTAAGGAATGAACAAAGCACTATTCAGTTATCTCAAGCATTTCTAGGATGCACCCTTTGAGCAAAACATTGGAAAACTTTTTGAAAGCATTTCTAAGATGCATTATCCCATAAAATGTATTAAAACTGAATGGGTAAGGTTTGACAGTTATACAGTTACTGTTTTTTTTCCCCATATTCACCGTAGAGAGCAACAATTTGCATAAGAGAAACCCTAATTTTAATGCTTTCTTTGCTGGATAGTTTTGCATAATTTTTACATGATTTCCTTGATGAACCCACTAATACTCTCTTCCATCCACAGTTTTGCATAATCTGCATAATAAAGATATACTGAAGAAGAATTTGGAACTGAGCAATTCAGCAAGATCACAGGAACATGTGTTGGGAGCTGCCTGTCAGCAAATGCTGAGAGAAATTCTGTGACTATCAGGAGAAATCTTGCAGATAAGCGTGAAATAAATGGCCTTGGCAAGATTTTGTACAGACTGCATATTTCTTGCGGGGTCATCACTACTTCTAAAGAATCCAACTAGAATTGTTATTTTGGAACACAACTTTTTGGGTCCCTGCATACTTCTGTGTATTCCAGATTTCTCTAAAATATTTATCGTCCTAACTGCTCATTACCCTGTTGAGTGTAGATTATTGATTAGAGGGGACTTCCATAGCATTGGATTGTAGGAAGCTAGCAGGAAATTCCAGTTACCTTGCTATGTAACAAATTATCTTAAAATTAGAGGCTTATGACAACTATATTTTTGTTTATAATTTTTTGGGTCAGGAATTCTGGAATGTTATGAGATGGTGGTAATCTGAAGGATTGACTGGGCTGGATATATGTAAAGTGGTTTACTCACATAGCTGTCAGTTGATGCTGTCCTGGAGCTGTCAATCCAAGCACTTCCAAGTGGTCACTTCATGTTGTCTGGGCTTCCTCCCAGTAAGGCAGCTGCAGGGCAGTCAGATTCTTACAAGGCAGCCCAAGGCTCCAAATGTGAGTGCTGCAACATTTAAGATGGAAGCTGCATTACTTGTTAAAATTTAGCCTCGTATGTCATAAAGTGTTATTTCCATCACATTCTATTGGTTACAGATGAGCTATAAGCCCACCCAGAAATAAGAAGAGGTTACCTGTACCTGCCTCCTGATGAGAGGAATGTCAAGGTCACATTGATTATAGAGGAACATGTGGCATAGGAGATACTGTTGTGGTCATATTTGAAAAATATAAGCTGCCAGACAGGGTGAGTTAGCAAAAGTAGAAGGTGTGAAGGCCCTGAATTCAAGGTAAAGTATAGAGGTCACCGTATCTTGTAGGGAAACAGACAAAATAAGAGCAGAAACTGCAAAATGTTTACATTCTTGTGCTCACAAGAGCAAAAGGATCCACGAATATAGGAGGAGTTTAAACAAGTCAGGTTAAGGTTTCAAAAAAGGCCTCACTGTATTGTATACTTCAGGGTACCTTAATTCTCTCGTGGTACTCTCATGGTAATTCACTTATTATTTCATTAACTTTAAGTAAACATCTACTACATATAGTAGTGGTGGCAGTAGTAGTGGTAGAATAGTCAGAGACTACCCTAGGCTCTTATATATCAGTAAAAAAATGCAAGAAAAAGCCCTACCCTCATGGAGAGTATATCCTAGTGGAGTAATGATATTAAAATACATGACACTGCATGCAATTAAGTATAAGACTATTGGAGGGGGGGCTTCAAAGAACCTTAATACTTCACCCAACCCTGTATCCATACCCTTTGTCATGCAACTCTGACATTCAACAAAAACACCCTATATTTCGTCATGTGATTTGCCAGTAGACTAAGGCAGACAAGAGTGTGTGTCCTGAGCCTGCGCCCTCAGAAGTCTTGCATGTCTCTGCTTTTGCGTTAGCCACTCTGCCACTGGCATGCAAGCTTGCTGGGGTTGGGCAGCTACAAGACAAGAGACATGAGTCAGAGCCCAGTCACTGCACTCTCCCCAAGCCAGGCCCAACCCACCTCCGGATACCTGAATGAGCCCCGCCAAGATCCCAGATGCATGAACATCAAACTTACTGTCATTTGCTATAAGATTTTGTGATTGCTTGTTATACAGCATTTTGGGGCAATAGATGACACAATTGAGAAAAAGCAGAAGAGCTCCTTTTCCTGGAGATGTGTTTACATACAGTTAGTTCTATTTTGAAGCCAGTGAGCAGATCCCTGTTGTTGCTGCTGGTGCTACCTCCAGGCTGGAGTGTTTGGAAGAATAATCAGAGTCACAATTAACAGAGTTGCCTCTAGATTCATGACAAGGTGATGAGGTGTGGAGGAATGAAGTGGAATAAGGCTTCATTTCTGCCCGTAAAGGCTTTTATGTTTCCTCCTCTGAGGAGACAATAGTCACCGCTAATGCCTGTCATGGTCGAGGGATAAGGAAGGAAGTCTCAAGAAGAAACTCAACATTCCTGTTGCTTCTTTGATGCCTTTCTTTCCTTTAACATACCAAGCTCCCCGCCTAAAAGTGGACTTTTTACTATTATTATTATTAAAAAATAAACCTGTTTTGGCAGGATCAAAGGAGGACGATGGCCACACTGTCCTTGAGCTATGTGCACGTGTCAGTCCTGGCAGTCATGCTGGCAAACTAAGGTTCTTTCCCAGACTACGTCAAGTAAGGATGGAAGGGCAGGGAATGTAATTTCTGCTTCCCAATCATGGTGACATTTAACACTTCTGAGGAAAAAAACAATGCCTCCAAACTGGCCTTTCAAGTAAGTGGAATAGTTACTCTCCCCACAAAGAATCAGAAACTGTTCTATGAGCCACTGACCCTTTTGTGTCTTGCTCAGTCCCTAGCAAAATGCAAATACTCCTGGGAGACGTGACCAAGTCTTTAGTCTTCAAGAGTCAACAGTTGGGGGAAGGCAGAATTATTTCAAGCAGCTGAGCACAAGAAAGGCAACTAGCTTGTGTAATTGTTCGTTTTCTGTTTTTCCTACTGAATTGTAAGCTCCCAGAGGTCTGGGACCATGTTTACCTTGTTCATCCATCTATTTCCAAGTTTCAGGACACACAGGAGACCTTTCATAATGCCCGTGGGACAAAAGCAGAAGAGAACAAACCTGGGAAAGAAGGGAAGCAAGGAGGAGATAAAAAGCCTAATTAGCCGGGCGCGGTGGCTCACGCCTATAATTCCAGCACTTTGGGAGGCCGAGGCGGGTGGATCACGAGGTCAAGAGATCGAGACCATCCTGGTCAACATGGTGAAACCCCGTGTGTACTAAAAATATAAAAATTAGCTGGGCATGGTGGCGCACGCCTGTAGTCCCAGCTACTCGGGAGGCTGAGGCAGGAGAACTGCTTGAACCCAGGAGGCGGAGGTTGCAGTGAGCCGAGATCGTGCCATTGCACTCCAGTCTGGGTAATAAGAGCGAAACTCCGTCTCAAAAAAGAAAAAAAGCCTAATTAAATTCTCACAGAGGGTTTATCCTAATATCAACTAGTTAATGACCCCAAGATATGTATTGAGCTTTTACAATGCACGCACCGCAAGAGGGGAGTGCCCCTTCCTTGCCTTAACCTGGTGTGGTTCTTTGAGATTTTACTCCTGTATACGCTAAGAAAACAATCCAAAAACCAAAGCTAGGAAAAACGTTTCCGGATGGGGTATTTCACCGTTTCAATGCATTCAACACGATGTGCTCAAATGCCCCAGCCTTTGGGATTGAAGCATTCATCATGAGAACTCCGAAGCGACCAAGATGAAACATAAACTTCAAAGAAGGCGCCCAGGTTTTACTGGTACTCAAGCGTAGTTCAGTGTCTCCTCAAACTTTAATGTGCATGCGAATCACCTGGGGACCTGGCTAAGCATTCAGATTTGCATTCAGTAGGTCTGGAGCGAAGCCGGAGATGCTGCGTTTTTCACATGCTTATATGATGTTCTAAGCCAAGGACCACACTTTGAGTGTCCAAGGGACTGGAGCTCGTCACCTGCGCCGCCAGGTGTGTGTATGCTGAGTCTCGGCGTTCCAGATCAGTGTCCCGCACGTCCCCGGCCTTCCGCCAGGAGGGGAGGAGCCGGGGGCGGAGCGGGAGGAGTGGCGCGGGCCCCGAGTGGGTCCTGCCGGAGATCGCCTCGGCCCCTTGGCGAGGCAGCCCAGCTGCGGCGGCGCAGGAGGGGGCGGGTTCGGCGAGGGCGCGGCCTCTGAGCGCGGGGCGCGCCACACGCATGCCCCGCGGTCGCCCGGGCCACTCGGGAGCCGCGCGCCAGCCCGGCGCCCCACTTGGCCATCCGCTCCTTGCCTGCCTCCTCTTGTCCCCTCCCGTCTCACCCTTCTCGCTCCGTCCCCGCCGCAGACGCCGCCATCCGAGTGAGCGCCTCAGAGAGCCGGAGGTGGTGTCCGGGGCTGCGGAGCGCGACCTCGAGCGGTCCTTCGCTCCGCACTAGGGGGCACGGGCGACAGCATGGACTCCAAGCGCTGCTTCGCCAATCGCTTCGATGACTACCAGGGCAGCCTGCTGGCGGGCCAGTGTGAGGAGGCGGTGGCGCCCTTGGTCACCGCCACCATCGAGCGCATCCTCCAGGAGCTTCCCCCTCTCGGGGCCGGCGCCGAGGCCCGAGGGGCGACGGCCGGGGCTAGCGGCTGCCAGGGGGGGCTCTATGGCGGCGTGGCCGGGGTAGCCTACATGCTCTACCACGTCTCGCAGAGCCGGCTCTTCGCCACCGCCCGGGAGCGCTACCTGCGCTCGGCTAAGCGCCTCATCGACGCGTGCGCCCGCGCGGAGGAGTGGGGCGAGCCGGACGCCGACACCCGCGCTGCCTTCCTGCTCGGGGGCGCGGGCGTGTACGCTGTGGCCACGCTCGTGTACCACGCCCTGGGCCGGTCCGACTACGTGCAGCCGCTGGGCAAGTTCCGGGCTCTGTGCGCCGTCTGCGCGCCGGTCTCCTTCCTGGAGTGCGGCTCCGACGAGCTGTTCGTCGGCCGCGCGGGCTACCTGTGTGCCGCGCTGGTGCTCAAGCAGAAACTCGCCCAGGAGGTAAGAGGTCACCCCGGCCGCGGGAGGGCGCTCGCCGCCTGCCCGGCGGCCTCCCTTCCCGGGACTCCCTGGCTCCAGCCGCACTGCCCCGGGTTGCCCTCCTTCTCTTTGTTACTCTTCCTCTGGCGCTCGCATGTATTTCTTCAGTCCCTTGAGGTCTGTCTCCTGCTTCTGTCTGTCTTCTTTCCCGTCCGTCTTCGTCTCGTTTGTCGAGATTCGGCGTCGCTGCACTTTGCCGCTGTTTTATGCTGAACGTGGCATCGCCCCAGATGCCTGTTAGCTTTCTGGGGGATGACAGTGTGGCCCTTTCAAGGAAGATGAAAACCTCAGAAATGGAAGGGATTTCCTTTCCTTTGATTCTACTGTCAAAAGCTGAGGGAGGCACCCTCGAATGTTACAGGGCCAGGAAGTGAGGGCACTTTTGGGGGCCGATGTGGAGGTAAGTTGCTTCTGGAGCCCTGGGTCTGTAACCAAGAATAACTGCTCAGCTGTGTGGCTGATGTGTTTACTGTCTTGCTTACTATTCAGTTCAACCCATGGCTCTTACTAAATGCATATCTGGTAGGAGTGTCCCCTTTAAAAGTACATACATGCAGACGGAAATGTACCCGGAAATGTACCCCACTGTGGTTGCATGTCCCTTATTTCACTTAAGAATATTTGCTTAGGATGGGCAAGACCACAGCTTTCTTGACCGGCAGCTTTTCTTGATGAGTAACTTGACAGTGGCTCCTGAAAGTGAATTGGTTTTCACATACAGATTTTTTCCTGGACTCACTTTGAAATCAGCCTGTGGTTATTCGAAGAGAACATGCCAGTTCCTGTGGAGTAGCAAAAAGAACAAAACTCTGAGGGATCATAGTAACTAGAACTGAGAGAGGCTCTTTCATTCATAATCCACTGGAGCCAAGTATTGTTCTAGGCGGGAAGGGACACATTTAACTCGGCTTTATTTAGGTGAGAAAGGCGATTGAAGAAACATTAAAGGTATATAGAGTGTTTTAAGCGAGTAATTAACCTCGATAACCTTTGCAGAGGCAGACAGGGTTTTTTAATGATAATTATTATTATTTATAGCAGGTGAGGCTGATTCAAGTGAGAAAAAAGATAACTAAACAATGTGCACCCTGTTAGCTGGGCAGCGAAGGTCTGTGTCACAGAGTTGTCTTGAAATAGTTGGCTCTGCTTCTGAGTCACTGTTAAGTGCCAGCAGTTTTTCAAATGCCCTTCCAGTTGTAGAAGACCTTTTAGAAGGCCACAGAGATATTTACATATCATTTGCATTGCATTTGCATCGGCTCCCCTCACCTTGTAGTCTGGCAGCAGGGGATTCAAAGAAAAAAAAATTTTTTTTTCCAATTGCTTTCCTTAGTCTTGCCTCTTCCCCTTTCCATGCCTTGAGGCCTTTTCTCTAGAATGGAATGGGAAGGGCGCCTGACCACCAGGTCACACAGGTGGAAGCAGACCAGAAGGACTCTGCCCTAAAACTGGTGGTTTGGGCCAGTCGGCAACACTGATCCACAGAGACATTTATTAAGACCTCCCTTCTGCCCTCCTGCCAAACCAGGTCTATTTTTTTGTACTAACCGAGTTGAGGTGCAGGGTTCCATCCCCTGCTCCCAGGAGGTGGAACAAGCTTCAAGGATAACAAAACAACAACAACAACCAGCTCTTAACCTGAACAAACCAGTTAGTTCCAGTGCCAGCAGCAGCTGTGGCAATTCAAGACTTTGTGGCTTGAAAGGCATAGGGCAGGGGCTAAGCACGCCAGGCTGGAAGCCCTTTGAGGGGAAAGTACGAGTTTTATACTCCATCCCCACCCCGCAAGTCCTAGCCAGCACAGGGCTTTGCCCTCAGGAGGTGATCCATAAACCTTGATTAAATCGAATTGCGAATTTGTATCATTTTTCTATAAATAATCTGTCAGTATGTCCTGGGTTTCTTTCCCTCCAACATCATTTGTATTCACATTCCTCTGGCAGTTCCCTCACTTATCACTCTAATTTAGATGTGCCACATTACTTGGCACATCTTTGCCACCTGATACATAGTGAAAGGAATGAATCACCATATATTGGGATTGGTGCAATATACTTGGAGCTAGAATCTCCCACTCAAGCCATTCCATCCACCTCTAAGAAACCAATATTTCAAAAGACACTTTTCATTATGTTATTTCCCTGCTCAACATACTGCAATGGCTCCCTGTTCCTTTTTCTCCAGTGGCCTGTCATCTCACAGCTAAAGTTATGACTCTCAAAATTAGCGGAGAAGGCTCCACGAGATCTAGCCTCCTACACAGCTACTCTACTTCCTGCTCACTCTTCTTCAACCACACTGTCCATCTTACTGTTTTAGGTACTTTCCTGTCTCAGGGTGTTTGTTCTGACAGTTCTTTCTACTTGGAACACTCCCCCTAGATATCTATAGCTAAATTTCTGACCTTGTATAGGGTTTTTTTTTTTTTTTCTTTTTGAGACCTGGTCTCACTCTGTCACCCAGGCTGGAGTGCAGTGGTGCAACCATGGCTGACTGTAGCCTCGACCTCCTGGGCTTAGGTGAACCTCCTACCTCAGCCTCCCAAGTAGGTGACACCACAGGCATGTGCCACTACACGCGGCAACTTTCTTTTGCATTATTTTTAGAGACAAGAGTTTCACCATGTTGCCTAGGCTGTTCTGGAACTCCTGGGTGCAACTGATCTGCCCGCCTCAGCCTCCTAAAGTGCTGGGATGACAGTCATGAGACACTGTGCCTGGCCTTGTAGAGGTCTTTACTTCCTCAAATGAGTCCTTTTCTGACTACCCTATTTAAAATTGCAACCCCACCCTTAACGTATCCCCCTTGCCTGATTCGTTTTACTTAAATTGTTTATTTATGTCTTCGCAGATTAGAATGTAAGCTCCATAAGGGTAGACATTTTTGGTTTCATTGATGTTCATTGCCAAGACTGCCCGACATATTTTTAGATACCCAGATCTGTGTTTGCAAATATCATTCAATTTTAGTGGTGTCCCATTTATCAGTATTTTCCTTTATGGTGGTGGTTTTGGTGTCAAGTTTAAAGAAATCATTTCCTCCTGCCAATGTTTTAGTAAATATTTGTTAAATGGGTGGATGAATGAACTATAGTTTCTTACAGTTTTTTTTCCTTGGCTTAAGCTCGACCAATAAAGCAGTGCTTCTTAAACTTTAATGTGCATAGGAATCACCTGCAGATCTTGTAGAGCTGCATTTCTTACAAGTTCCTTGGTGACGCTGATGTTGCTGGTCTATAGAGCATGCTTTGAATAGCAAGTCGATACAATGGTGGATAGGTTTTGGCATTATAACTGCCACCTCTATTAAGGCATATTATAAGACACCATTCTGTAAGCTTGATATGTTTATTTAAAAGGTCTGCAGTTTAGAATGCCGACTACTGTATCCTACCTTTCACTCTAAAGATCCATAAGAGGAATTGCTCTCAGGATGCAGAGGCAGAAATAGTTGTGCGACTCCTGACGATTGAATTTCAAAACTCTTCAAAGTATGGCGTGTAACTGATTCTGTTTCTCACTTTGTGTTGGCTACTAGGGAGTGTATGGCTAGAATTGTGGTCCATATAAGCTAGCATATAATACCTTATCAGATCTATTTTTATGTGTAGATGTTTCCCCTGGGTTTATCTAATTTCTTTCTTCCTTAGTTTACCCTTTTCTGGATTTTATTTTCCTTTTATTTGCTTTTTTTGTTTGTATTTATGTTTACAAGGTTCAGATATAAGAAAAAGATGTATGTGTATGTAGCAAGGGACAGAGAATCCCTCTCTCCAGGCAATGCATTTTTATTTAACTTGGCCTTCCTGGAACAGCTCAGAGGAGTGCTTAGGCAGATATCCTTGAGCAATGGGGTGCTGAAGTCTCAAGAAATCCTGCCATAAAAACTTATCTTGGGTCCATTGGGCTTTCCACTGATTGGTGGAAATGTAGTGGACAATGACGGAGGAATTAGGGGGAGACCTAGGATCTCAGTTAAAATAATAACTCTGCCACTGAGTGATCTTGGAAAAATATTTTAACATCGCTGAGCCTCAATTTCCTCACATGTAAATTGATTAGTAAGAGCTTCCTCATTGACTTATTCTGCTTTTCATTCGTCCATTCAGTGAATGTCAGGTTTCTACATGGTGTGAGGTAACTCACTAGATGCTGCGGTTCAGCAGTGAACAAAAAAATGTAAGTCTGTTGGTGAACAACAAAAAAAATGACCTCAGTCCTTTTAGATAAGTGCTCTTACGGGTGTAATCAGGAACTGAGGACAGGTGGGAAAGGGGAGGGCTGCTGTTTGGTAGGAAGGCTTCCCTGTGGAGGCAGTGTCCTAGCTTCTCACTAGAGCATGGGAACCCAGTGGCTGCTCTACGAACAGACCTTCCAGGCAGAGGGCAAAAGCCCCTAAGGTAGGAAATGGCTTGGACATCTCAAAGAAATGGAAGGAGGCTAGCATGCCTGGAGCAGAGAGAGAGCAGGGGATAGAGGAGTTTGAAACCATGGAAGGAGACAAGAGCAGGGTAAAATCAGATCCTGGAGGGCCAAGTCAGTCAAAACTAGGAGTCTGCATTTGTTTCATGTTTAAAGGAGGAAATATCTTGATCTGACTTACCTTTTAGAAAGATCACCCTCGTTTTCTGTATTGAGTGGATGGACGATAAACAATGCTAACGATGAGGACTGGTTGTGTGAGGTCTAAACGCCTTTTGTGCCAAGGACTCCTTGTCAGTCTGGGGAAACCTACAGGACCTCTTCTTAGCATAATATTTTTAAATACATAAAGTAAAACACACAGAATGACAGAGGAAGTCGATTATATTGCAGTCCTGTTACCAAAACATTTTTAAAATGTGTCATGCAGTAGCGTATGTGCTCCTTTATTAACACGTAAGAATTTTACAGCAGGTTTAATATAAAGCTTTTGAAACAGTGATGAGAGCCAATGATATTTTGAGATATCTTCCACAGCTGCAAGTGTGGTATGCATGTCTCTGTGATTTCTGTAGGTGACAAAGTCACAAGTACAACTAGTGGTTTGTGGTTTACATTTGTAACAAAATGCTAAATTGTTTAAGTAACATGGGAAATATATAGATGTGATTTTATTTCCCCAGCCAAAGGAGACTGGTTTGGAAGTTGCTGTGATGACCAGTCCTAGGTAAAATACCTAGCACAGTGCTTGGCACAGAGTAGCTGCTTAATGGAATCAATGGTAGCCTTTTTCCCTACTACTAACAGAAAACATAAGGTAATTCTGAGTATCAGAATGATCTCTTCCTGCTGTGATTTGAAAACAACAACAGCAAATTATTGCAAAGTTGTTAATTGGGTCCTTGGCTCATTTCTAAGGCAGGTGGTTGGCAGCTGTGTAAGAGGCAATGCTTTTAGCTGTAAATAACAAAATGTCCAATAAAAAGTGATCTAAATAATGAGAATGTTTATTACCTCACTTGGCAAGGAGTGGAAAACTAGGCCACTCCAGGATTGTTTCAGCAACTCAGGAGAGTTACCCAATTCCAAGCTCTTTCCAGCCGTTTTCTCTGCTGTTGTCAGTGTTTGAGCTGTTTCACCTTTCAATGTTGTAAAATGGCCACTGTCATTCCAAGCATCGTGTTCCCCTAACTGAAGTAGTGAGGGAAGACCGGAGGCTTTTTCCCCCTGCATCTTTTTCTAAAGTCGTGTAGAACATTCTATCCTAGAAGAATTTCCCTTCTGACTCATTGCCCAGCACTTGGTCATTAGCCAGTTCTGGTTTCAGGGAGGCTGGGAAGGCTAGTGTTTTTACTTTTAACCTCTGTTGGTTAAAATTGGTACACAGGTACCAACAAGAAAAAAAGGAGAAGGAAATGGCTATTGGGTGGTTACCAAAGCATCTGCCTTTTGGCGTCCCTTGGCAAGGTCTGTCATGTGACCTCCTTTATCCGTTCGCTTTCCCTCCCTTTGG
>CAUYQU010087219.1:0-26905 GCA_963574635.1 Cheracebus regulus
CCAGTTTCTTCTTCTGCTATCTTTATCCCAGAAGGATACCCGCCAAATGTTAGTCTAATCTCTCCTTTATGAGGTGACTCTTTGGATATACGGGGGTCAGGGAGCTGCTTGAGGAGACAGTCTGTTCTTTATAGGAGCTCACGTGCTGAGTTGTGAGCTCCATTGTTTATTTAGAGCTGCTGGGCAGGTATGTTTAAGTCTGCTGCAGCAGAACTCATAAACTGCCCCCCGCCTTTTTTTCCCCCAGGTGCTCTGTCTCGGGGATTTAGGGCTTTATTTGTGAGTTTCTCTTGTGCTGCTGCCTTTTTTCAGGGCTACCCTGCCCTGCCAGGAGGCAGCCTAGTCACTGTCTGCCTGCAGAGGCTTTGCTGGGCAGCTTTGGGCACCACCCAGCTGCCATGTGAACTTCCCTGCAGTACTGTTTATACGGGTATAGTTAGAACTGCCTTGGCAATGGCGGCCCACCTCTATAATAGCAGACTCTCTCTTTAATGGCAGGCTGCCTCAGCAATGGCAGACTACCTCCGTAGTGGTGGATTGCCTCGGTAATGGCGGACACCCCTCCCCCCAAGAGCTGGACCATCCTGGGTTCAGCTGTGCTTGCTGTGAAACTCTCAATGCAGAGCATTTCAGATTGCTGTTTTTCTGTGGGGGTGGAACCAGCCGAGTCTGATCACCTGGCTCCCTGCCTCACAGCCTTTTCTTTTTGAGTTGAACGGGCAACTCTTGTCTTCCAGGTGTTCCAGTCACCTCTTGAAAAGGCCCTGAGACCTGTGTGATTTCCCTTGCAGTGACCCACTGTGCCAGCTGAAACAGCCGCGCTGAGATTTGTGGTGCTTTTTTTGCCCAGGAATCTCCTGGCCTGACTCCCTGTTTCAGTCCCCCCCCTTTTTTTTATCAGTTGAGTGGGGACTCTGTATCCCAGGAGCGCCAATCGCCAGCTAAAATGGCACCTGGACCCATGTATTTTGTACAGAGAACCACCGCACTGGCCAAAAGAGCCTTACTGGCCAAAACAGCTGTGCCAGCCAAAACAGCCATGCCAGCCAAAACAGCTGTGCTGCCTAAACAGCCACCCTGGCAACCCGTGGGGCTCCTCCACCTGGGAATCTCCTGGTCTGTGGGCAATAGAAATCCATCTGGAAATGCAGTGTCCACTTACCCTCCCTGCTTTCGCTGGCAGCTGCAATCCTGAGCTGCTCCTAATTGGCCATCCACATTTTGTTTTTCACACTCAGTGCTTTACTTAGGAAACATATCCATGTTGATATACTAAGATTTGGTTTCATTGCTATATAATATTCCATTGTGTAACTACCAGAATTGCTCTATTGTCCTATCACAGTTTTTCAGTAAAAATAGCAGGTTATAAGACAGAAGCAGGTTGTAAACACACACACACACACACACACACACAGCAGTTAAATTAGTCCCATTTTGTTGTAAGACCAGAATAGAATTAGGTCAATAAAACATGATTCTAAAAAAACTCCAGAAACAATACTACAAAAATGGAATATGATACAGGCAACATTTCAAATCAGTGAAGAAATATGAACTATTTAAGAAATGGTATTGAGAGAATCAACTCTACAGACACAAAATAAAACAAAGTTCTACTTTATGTGATACACATAAATTATACTATAGATGAATTAAAAACCTAACCCCTCAATATAAAATGTTTAAATTCTTAGCTAAAAATGTATAAGAAAATATTATGATTCCAAGGGATTGGAGATCTTATATAAGTCACAGAAAATAAAACTCATGCAGTAAACGGCTGAACATTTTAATTAGGTTGGTGAATAATTATCAACCTAATTATCAACCAAATAGTAAAAAAGGAACTGTACAGTAAGATATCTCAATGTTAAAGACAAGCTGAGGACTGGCAGAAAACTTTGCAATGTATGTATCAAAGGATGAGTAAAACAGATGAATTTTTAAATAAAAAAAAACCCTTTAGAAAAATGACCTAAGCGCCAGGCGCAGTGGCTCACACCTGTAATCCCAGCCCTCTGGGAGGCCCAGGCAGGTGGATCACTTGAGGTCAGGAGTTCGAGACCAACCTGACCAACATAGTGAAACCCTGTCTCTATTAAAAATATAAAAATTAGCCAGGTGAGGTGGCAGACACCTTTAATCCCAGCTAATTAAGAGGCTGAGGCAGGAGAATTGCTTGAACCTGGGAGGCAGAGGTTGTGGTAAGCCGAGACTGCACTATTGCACTCCACCCTGGGGGCCAAGATGATTGTGCCATTGCACTCCACCCTAGGGATGGAGCGAGACTCTGCTCATAAAAAAAAAAGAAAAAAAAAAGAAAAATGATCTAAGGATATAAATAGGCAATTCACAAAACAGAAAATACACATGGTCACAAACACATAACAAGATGCTCAAACACATTTTTTATCAGGCAAATACTAATTAATTAGGCAAATAGTAATGAAAACAATAGCGAGATACTGTCCACACTCTGCTGAACACCTTGAAAGATCTGGTATGTGAAGTGTTGTCAAGATCACAGGGAAACGGGAACATTCATGCTCTGCTTTCATACATAAAATGGTGAGGGCAATTTGGGCATACCTCACACCCACAATTTCCTCTCACAGGAATTTGGAATAGAGGCAAGGGAAAACACAGACATTTACTGCAGTGTTGTTTATAGTAGTGAAAAATTGTTAATGATATTAAGTGTCTGCTAAAAGTGAAGAGGCCAAATAAAATATGATATATCCACATAATGGAATGCTATTCAACACACAAAATACCTTATATGTATATATTATTTATATGTGAAATTATATATATGTTTGCATATATATACATGTATGTATATGAAATTCTGGAAGGAAACACATCAAACTCCCAAGAGTGGGTGGGCACCTAAATAGCAAGTAAGGGTTTGGAATTGTGGGAGATGGTCAATGGGTAATTTAGTCTTGTATATGATGTCCACTTTTGTTTAAAAAGTGCATGTATTTATGTATCTTTTTCTTTCTTTTTGAGACAGAGTCTCACTCCATCCCCAGGGTGGAGTGCAATGGCACAATCTCGGCTCCCAGGCTGGAGTGCAGTGGTGTAGTCTCGGCTCACCGCAACCTCCACCTCCCGGGTTCAAGTATTTCTCCTGCCTCAGCCTCCTAAGTAGCTGGGATTACAGGCATGTGCTACCATGCCTGGCTAATTCTTGTAGTTTTCTTCGAGATGGGGTTTCACCATGTTGGTCAGGCTGGTCTCGAACTCATGACCTGCAAGTGCTCCACCCGCCTTGGCCTCCCAGAGTGCTGGCATTACAGGCGTGAGCCACTGCGTATGGCCGTGTATCTCTTGTTCAATTAAAAATAATTTAAAATAGCCATATACAGTGGCTCACACCTGTAATCCCAGCACTTTGGCAGGCTGAGGCGGGTGGATCACGAGATCAAGAGATCGAGACCATCCTGGCTAACACGGTGAAACCCTGTCTCTACTAAAAATACAAAGAATTAACCTGGTGTGGTGGCACGTGCCTGTAGTTCAAGCTATTAGGGAGGTTGAGGGAGGAGAATCACTTGAACCCAGGAGGCAGAGGTTGCAGTGAGCCGAGATTGTGCCACTGCACTCCAGCCTGGGCAAAAGAGAGAGACTCCATCTCAAAAAAGAAAAAAAAAAATTTAAATATGAAAGACTGGAAGGATGCATTGTACATTCACAGTCCTATTTCTTGGGAATGAAATTATCAGTGATTTTTAGCTTATTGTTTTTTCTAATCAGCATTTTCTAAAATTTCCACAATGTCTACCATATTTTTTAAGGATTATGGGAGTTTCAAAAATTCTCAAAAAGCTAGTTTTAGTTACCTTAAATATTCCACCACTCTCTCCTCCATCACTTAGATAGACAGCACTGTATTTGGGAGGGGTGGCAGGGTTTCTTGTTGTTGCTGTTTGAGACAAGGTCTTGCTGTGTCACCCAGGCTGGAGTGCAAAGGCACAATTATGGCTCACTGCAGCATGGACCTCTCAGGCTTAAGAGGTCCTCTCATCTCAGCTTCCCAAGTAGCTAGGACCACAGGCATGCACCACCACTCCCAGCTAATATTTATTTTTGTTTTTGGTAGACATGGCGTCTCTCTTGGTAGCCCAGGCTGGGCTCAAACTTCTGAGCTCAAGCAGTCCTCATGCATGGGCCTCCCAAAGTGTTGGGATTACAGGCATGAGCCACTGTATCTGGCTTGTGTGGCAGGTTTTATTGCAAAATTAGATAACTCCCCAAACTTTGGAAGTATTTAAAAAAAAAAAAAGCCTCCAGCTGGGTGCAATAGCTCATGCCTGTAATCCCAGCACTTTGGGAGGCAAAGGCAGGTGGAACACCTGAGGCCAGGAGTTTGAGACCAGCCTGACCAATATGGTGAAACCCTGTCTTGACTAAAATTACAAAAATTAGCTGGGCGGGACGGCGTACACCTGTAGTCCCAGCTATTTGGGAGGCTGAGGCAGGAGAATAACTTGAACCTGGGAGGCAGAGGTTGCAGTGAGCTGAGATCACACCACTGCACTCCAGCCTGGGGGACAGAGCAAGACTCTGTCTCAAAACAAAACAAAACAAACAAACAAAAACTTTTAAGATTCACTTAGCCAAGGCTGCTCGGCGGGGTTCTAAGTAAATGGCTCTTCCACTTTTCACTGATGTTCTTTTAACCAGCAGACTTCAAGGATTTGACTTACTGACGATAAATATTTAACTCCAGTTAAACCTAGCTGCTTTCTGGCAGTGAGTCTTCTCAGATAGCTGAGGGTTTATCCTTTTCAACTCTTAAACATTTTTACATTGTAATAATTTGGAGTAGAAATATTTCTAGAATATTTTACCTACTTTCCTGCCTCTGAACATGGAGGATCTAGTTCTAGCCTTCTCAGCCTTGCCATTTCTGAAGGCTGCCATGGATTTATACTGTCAGTATCTGCCTTCAAGCACCCTCTTTCCTTCTAATTCACCACAGGTTTAGAAATTAACTTTTTGGGATTGTTTATACAATAGTCAGCATGAGGGCTCAAACCAGAGGATTCCCTAAGATCAAAGAACACGCAGACTTTATGAAATCTATCTTGGCTGTTTCCCAGCCCTTTTTGTTTGTTTTACTGCTTTCTGATTCTCAGTGGTGTTCTGAAGTGCTGGCTTCAAGTTTGGGAGGCGGTAGAAGGCAGAGAGAAAAGAACAGCTTCATTCCTTGCTAAACTGTGATCTCTCTAAGGTTAAAAGTTGTGCCATGGACCGAAGGCTGTGGTTACAGAAATGAGATGCCAACAGATGAAATGTGTGAATAGCCCTATATTGAAACAGAAACTGGAGTCATACAGTATCTTTTTAAGATTTTGTGATTTTATACAAGAATTTCCCAAGACAGAGCAGGTGATTATTAATAATCTCTGAAAAATCACAGCTCTATGCAGCTGAGAAGGTGGGAGCCCAGGGAGTGTGTGCAGAGCTGAGGCTGTCATCATAGACCTGTTCTTTGCAAAATCAGAAGTGGTAGAGAAGGGAGAATATAAAACGGGGCTGCAAAGCTCAAGTCTCACAAATAAGGACTTTTCTTATTTGTATGTCACTGTTCTTCACTCTTCTTCATGCTGTGATAACCAGGCAGTAACTTCATGCGTGGTGATTCAAACCTGAATTCCAAGCCTCTGAGTTCAGGAAGTTATGGCTCATTAGATGTTATCACTTTGCTGGGAGGGGATGATGACCAGATCTAATAAAAACACAAAGGATGGAAATTCCAAGTTCCTTTAAGAAGGAGAGCTTTCCTTCTCAAGTGTGCAGGGCCTGCGCAAACTGCTCCCATGACATGTACATGCAACAAAAGTTCAGAGCAAGATGGTAAAGAAGAAAGGGTTGGCCTGTTTATAAGTCTCCTCTAGGGTCTGCCATTCATTCTGACAGATGGCAGCTCCTCATAAGTCAATGTTATGCAGGAGACTCGTGGACGAAGCACAGGAGTCGGGGAGAGATGAGTTCTCCATGTCTCTGAGCTTTCCCATCTCTCTTTGCATCAATGTCCCTTCAATAAGGGGAGTTTCACCCTTTGCTCTGCTGGAAGGCAAAAATAAATGATTGTGCTTGAGGAAGTACTTAGAGTTAGCAGGGGGTTGGGTGAGATCAGAGTATAGCATTGTCTCCTCTAACAGGCCTAATCCTGAATGGGGGAGGCAAGTGAGCATTCTCCTTAGGGTACAGTTTATTCTGGGGCTTGGCTTCCACAATAGGAGATTTGGAACATCCATAGGGAGGGCATTGGGAATGAGCTTGAACTCCTGAAATATTGGTCCTGGGAAGGGCCTTAAGAATTAGTTCCCTCATTTTATAGACACAGAAATGGTGAACCGGAGAGGTGGAGGAATTCATTTAAGATCACACAGCTATTCCCACATCTAAGCCTTTAGATCATAGGTCTGGTGCTCTCTCTACAGATTTTCTCAAAGTGGTGTCCCCTGATACTGTACCTCAGCATCATCTGGTATATGTATGTAGGTAGGGGAGATGTTGGTAGTGGTGAGGAGAGTTGCTAAAATGCAGATTCTTGGGTCCTACCTTAGACCTACAGAATCAGAATCTCTGAGAGTGGTCCCTGGGAATCTGTATTTTAGCATCGAGTGAATCTTATGCAATCGTGCTTTATTCCAACAACACCTGGAAGTGCTGGCTTCTAAATGATCTATGTAGCATAGCTATCATTGCTAAAACGTCTCCTAGAGAACATAGAAAGAACATATCCTATTAGTAGCCATGGGACAGTGTCATGTCCTGGATTGTTTACAATGTGTGATAATTAGTTTAATGTCCTTTAAGCCTAAATCATACCAGACAATGCTTTGAACAATCAAAGCAAGCTGGAGAAACAAACATACCTCATACTGGTCCTTTAAGAGCTTCTTTTCCCCTGGGTTCTAATAAGGGTGTGTGCTGGGGGCGGGTCACTCCCAGCTTATCCTACCATACCCACCATCTCTCTGAGAGATCTCACTCTCTACACGTGGCTCTGGCCTGAGAGCAGACGGTTTCTGATATAGGACTGAACCAGCCCTCTCCCTAATCAACCAGAAAGGACCTGGCAATTCAGTGGGAGATAAATACAGCTGAGTTCTCCTGGGAGGAGCTCCCAGGAGGGTTAAACATGGTATGTGAACAAATGATGAACAGGTCAGCAGCTTCCTCCTACTCTCCCCCAAAGGCCATTTTCACAACACTGTCAGCTGTACAACACTCACCAGCAGAAATGGACTGAAAGATAAAACCTCCAAAACCTGCTGGATTCCTGTTACACCATAACGGCTAGCCCCTTAGGGAGGACTTACCTCTTGGGTGCTTGTGTGCCTGATTCTCCCACCTGCCTTCCAGCCTGCCCTCACCTGTCCCCAGAGGCTCTGGCCGAGTCAGAGCCTTTGAGGTTCTCTCCTGCTCCTATGTCCAGGTAGCATGGAGCAAAGACAGAGCTGAATTTTAAGAGCAGCCCCATCAGGGGAAACCACTCATTAAAGTCAACCTACTTGACTGCAAAACCGCAGGGAGGGGTAGAACAGGACTGCAGAGGTTGCCTTCAGCCTGCACATATTTACTGTTTTCAAAGGTCATCTTTTCGCTTGCGAAGAGGTAGGAAAAGACTATTATTTTAATTTCTCTAAAAGTTACAGTAGAGGCTGGGTGCGGTGGCTCATGCCTGTAATCCCAGCTCTTTGGGAGGCTGAGGTGGGCGGGTCACCTCAGGTTGGGAGTTCAAGACCAGCCTGACCAACATGGAGAGATCCCATCTCTACTAAAATACAAAATTATCCGGGCATGGTCGTGCACGCCTGTAATCCCAGCTACTCAGGAGGCTAAGGCAGGAAAATCACTTGAACCCAGGAGGCACAGGTTGGGGTGAGCCGAGACCATGCCATTGTACTCCAGCCTGGGCAACAAAAACAAAACTCTGTGTAAAAAAAAAAAAAAGTTACAGTAGAAAGCAAAGCCAGAGACACCAAAAAAGCAATTCCCAAAACTCAGGTCAGTGACCTCCAACACAAAGTGTTCAGACATTTCTCCAGTAAATAAGCCACGCTGGGGTGCAGCCCCTGAGGCAGGGCCACTACCTGCTGGGTGGCACTGGTGAACACCTTTGGTGACTGCCCACACACAGTCCAGGGTGTGGGCCAGAACTCTGCTTTTGTTGGCGCCCTGAGAGTACTTTGATCTCTCAGGGCCTGGTTCATGCTTATCAAACTCACAAGATTAATGTACAGAACTGGATTGCCAACCTGTTTATGAATTTACAGTGAGGAATAAATAACCGAGCTCCAAAGCCTGGACACATTTCCTCTCTGTAGGAAGAGCCTTGTAGAAACCAAAGGGTGGCCTGGATGGTTACCTGGTAAGCCCAAAGCCACAATTGGGAAACTAGATAAATCAGGCATTTCACAGCATCAGTATAAACAGTAGGACATTATACACCTGGCCAACCAAAGGCTGCAGGATACTGGCTTGCCACCTGTGCTCAGGAGCCCTGTGAGTCCCAGCTCCAAGTGGCTGTAGGCATTTGGGACCTCCAGGTCTTGCCAAGGCTTCGTCCTTTCTTGTCTCTCTGGGGACAGGCACTGCTGGGGTCTCTAGATGTGACTCTTCTTTTACTCCCAGACTTCAAAACCCTATTTCATGAACCCATTCGTTTCTCTTCTCTAATGGAAGCATTGCTACTTGCAATCCATTATCAGTCAGAATTCGTGCACCTGAGCATCCTCCTGTCTTCAGGCGGCTGTGCAGCTCTGATGTACTCTATGCAAACTCTCAACTTTGACCGTCAGAGGAAAGCCAAATTTCCCTCATTGCCAGAGTTGTGAGGAGCACCACCCTGTAGCCCCCTAAGTACTAACTGACAGCAATTACAAATCAAGCTTCCAGGAACAAAGACTAGATTGGGGATTTTGTTGCATTTGCCTTCTTGTCTCCTATGCTCTCAGCGCTGGGGCATACAGTTCAAAGAGCTCAGACAGATGTTGGCCAAGACCTTCAAATGCAAGCTAAGGAGGTCACTGTGCTGAGAAAATTCCTGAGTGGAAAAGTGCAGTGGGTACAGCTGTGGCCCATCCAGTCAGTGATCATTCTCTCTCTGATATGGTTTGGCTCTGTGTCCCCACCCAAATCTCATCTTGAATTGTAATCCCCAAGTGTTGAGGGAGAGACCTCGTGGGAGGTGATTGGGTCATGGGGGCAATTTCCCCTATGCTGGTCTCATGATAACAAGGGAGTTCTCATCAGATCTGATGGTTTTATATGGGGCTCATCCCCCTTGGCTTCACACTACACACTCTCTTGCCTGCTGCCATGTAAGATGTGACTGATTCCCCTTCAGCCATATTGTAAGTTTCCTGAGGCCTCCCCAGCCATACAGACTGTGAGTCAATTAAACCTCTTTTCTTTCTAAATTACCCAGTGTAGTATCTTTACAACAGTGTGAGAATGGACAAATACATTCTCCTCCCTTTCTCAGTCACTAGCAGGGACTATCTGGCCTGCCTGAGGAGTCTCTGGTTTTGTTTGGGAACAGAAAATTTCAGCCTGGGAGACCCAGCATGTGGCAGCAGAGCGAGGGTCACCCAGGAGTCATGGGGAACACAAAGCAGAATCAGAGGGAGGTGGCAATCAGAGGGCAGCTCGAACCTCGTGGGGTGCTTATTAAATGCTTAATACTTATAGAATGACTGACCGACTTGCTGAATGAATGAATACCGGAATAGTTTGACCATCTCATTTTACTAAGGAGGAGGCTGGAGCCACAGAAGGAAGCTGATTTGCTCCAAGTCCCATAGTCGAGCAGTGGCACCTGGGATGGACTTGTAGGTGGCGTGAGTCCCAGCTCTTTGGTTGTGATATCACAATGATGGCAATTGGATAAATGAGGGACAATGGGACAATAGGGTGGAGTGAAGGAAATAAAGGTGAAAACTAGAAATCCTATAAAAAGAGTAAAATGATTTTGAGTTCTCTTTTAGAAGAGTTTCTTATAGAAGTAGAAGAATTTGATCAGCCCTGGCCCCAAAGCCTACCCTTGCCTTCGCTCTTGATAGCACACCTTCTGCACTCCTCCCACCCCCATCCAACCCAGTCAAGCATCTTCCTGAAAAGTGATCTTTATTTATTTCCTTTCTCTTTCATCTTTAGTCCCTCCCCTCTCTATCCCCCATGGGTGATATGTATAAACAGAATCTCATCCTAAGTAAAATTTTCACTAGATCTAACTCCCTTATTTCTCTTTTATACTTCAGCATCAAACTCCTTGAAAAAAGTGCCTAAGCTGGGCATAGTGCAATCCCAGCACTTTGAGAGGCTACGGTGACAGATTGCTTGAGCCCAGGAGTTTGAGATCAGCCTGAGCAATGTGGTGAAACCTCATTTCTACTAAAAATACAAATAGAATTAGCTAGGAATGGTGGCACATGCCTGTAGTCCCAGCTACCTGGGAGGCTGAGGTGGGAGGATTGTTTAAGTCCAGGAGGTGGAGGCCGCAGTAAGCCAGGATTGCACCATTCTGCACTCCAGCCTGGGCAACAGAGTGAGACTCTGTCCCAAAAAAAAAAAAAAAAAAAAAAAGAGCCTAGACCTGGACTGTTTAATATGGTAGTCACGGGCTCCATGTAGCTGCTAAGCACTTGAAATATGGCTAGGGTGAATTGAGATGTCATGTAACTATACATAAAATACATATACTGATTTCAGCTGGACACGGTGGCTCACACCTTTAATCCTAGCACTTTGGGAGGCCAAGTTGGGTGGATCATGAGGTCAGGAGATTGAGACCATCCTGGCCAACATGGTGAAACCCTGTGTCTACTAAAAATATAAAAATTAGTTGGGCATGGTGGTGCGCCTATAGTCCCCACTACTCGGGAGGGTGAGGCCAGAGAATTGCTTGAGCCAGGGGCTTTGAGTCCGGGAGATGGAGGTTGCAGTGAGCCCAGATCATGCCACTGTACTCCAGCCTAGTGACAGAGGGAGACTCTGTCTCATATTTATATGTATATATACTGATTTCAAAGACAGTGTAAAAGAAGAATGCAAAAATCTCGTCAGTAATTATTTTGAATAAATTGGCTTAAAGAAAATATTAACATTAATTTTACCTGTTTCCTTTTACGTTTTTTAAGGTGGCTACTAGAAAGTGTAATATTACATAATGTGGCTTGGCTTCTATTCCTACTGCCTAGACTGTGCTTTGAAGCACCAGCAGACCATATCAAACACAAAGCATGGTGCTCATCAAGTTAAAATGGGCACTGGGTTTATGGAAGAGCTTGTGTTCTCAATCCATCATTTACCATTGCCTTTTATTTATTATTTTTTTGAGACGGAGTTTTGCTCTTGTTGCCTACACTAGAGTGCAATAATGCATCTGGGCTCACCGCAACGTCCGCCTCCCAGGTCCAGGTGATTCTTCTGCCTCAGCCTCCCGAGTAGCTGGGCCTACAGGCATGCACCACCACGTCTGGGTAATTTTTAAATTTTTAGTAGAGACGGGGCTTCTCCATGTTGGTCAGGCTGGTGTCCAACACCTGACCTCAGGTAATCCACCCACCTCAGCCTCCCAAAGTGCTGGGATTACAGGCATGAGCTACCGTGCCCAGCCACAACTGCCTTTTCAATGAGGGAGCACTGAGGTTTTGACATGGGAAACTGTGATGGAAATAACAAGGTTACTTACTTGTTAACCAGGAAAATGGACTCTGAAATGACAGTGATGGTGCCGCCAAGATGGGCCCAATCTTTGTCTCTCATCAGACATCCTGGACCAGCGGTGTTATCGGAGGCTGGGCATGTGCCTTTCTGAGGACAGTTAGAGCCTTCTGTGACGAAATAGGATGCCCACATAAAGCATTTCATGCCCAGACCAGAGGTGGGAAGAGTGGGGAGGGAGCATGGAGTCATTGAGGAGCCCCAGACAGCAGGAAGGACCTGAGCCCTAATCCCGGCTCTGCATGGTCTTGTGTAAGTCACGGAACCCTCTGGGTTTCCCCGTTAGTGAAACCCGCACCCTGTAGCTTGTTGCTGTCTCTGGAGTTTCTGTCCTTCTTCCTCATACTTAGAACTTGGCAGTCCTTTAGCAAATTGCTTGAGAACTCTAAGCCTGGGTTTCCTTGTTCGTAAAATGAGGACCATGATAGTGATGGCTCTGGGAATGGTAAAATGTTAATGAGATAGTTCATGCTTAACGTAGTTACTGAAATACTGAGTGCTCAACAAATGTTCAAAACAGACAATTAAAAACTCAAAAATTAAAAGGGGCCTTAAGGGCCAACCCATCTAACTTTCACCGAAATTCAAGGAAGTCCCTATGTTTTCTTTAACCTCTGCTTCAGCTCATTTGGTGCCATTGTCTTACAGGGCAGAGGCTCATTTGTTTGTTTATTTTTTATTAACCCATTAAAGCCTAGTGGTCCATGATTGGCACACTAAGCATGTGGGAGTTATTTATATCATGGCCAAGGTGTGATTGCAAAAATTCAAAACATTGCATAACCTCACGCATAAATGAGTTAAAAATTTAATTTTTTATTGTGGCAAAATACAGACAACATAAAGTTTACCAATCTAATTCTTCTTAAATGTACAATTGAGTGGCATTAAGTACATTCATGTTGCTGTGTAACCACCACCACCATCCATCTTTAGAACATTTTCATCTCCAGACTTAAACTGTACCCATTAACAATAACTCCCCATTCTCCACTCTTTCAGCCCCTGGAGACCCCCACTCTACTTTCTTTCTTCCTTTCTTCCTTTCTTTTTTTTTTTTGAGATGGAGTTCCGTTCTCGTTGCCCAGGCTGAAGTGCAATGGTGTGATCTTGGCTCACTGCAACCTCTGCCTCCTGGGATCAAGCGATTCTCCTGCCTCAGCCTCCTGAGTAGCTGGGATTACAGGTATGCACCACCGTGTCCGGCTAGTATTGTATCTTTAGTAGAAATGGAGTTTCTCCATGTTGGTCAGGCTAGTCTCAAACTCCTGACCACAGGTGATCCGACCGCCTCAGCCTCCCAAAATGCTGGCATTACAGGTGTGAGCCACCGTGCCTGGCCCCCACTCTACTTTCTGTCTCTACAAATATGACTCCTCTAGGTACCTCATGTAAATGCAATCACACAATTTGTCTTTTTGTGACTGGCTTATTTCACTTAGCATCATGTTTTCAATGTTCATCCATGTTATTACATATGTCAGAATTTCATTCCTTTTTAAGGCTGAATAAGAGTTCATTGTAGGTATAGAACACATTGTGCTTATCCATTCATCTGTTGATGGGCCCTTGGGTTTTGAAATTTTGAGAATTTCTAACTACTAGTTCCTTCTTAGAGGGAACTAATCTAGGACTTAACCCTCACCCCTCAGCTGTGCCCTCAGGCCCCACCATATCAGAGGACCCCCTCTTCCCACAGGAATCCCTGGATTTGAAGGGAGATCTTGAATTCCCACCTGAACTCTTCAAAGGCTGAGAACTTTCACTGACTATTCATAAATTCCAGACTCATTGCCTTTGTGGCTTAAGTCTTCTGACTCACTTCAGTTGACTGATGTCGTTCTGCAAAGGAGTCATTGTAAACTGAGCTGACCTGTCCCCTATGCTGGAGAAATTGGGATAAATAAAATATATTATTAACATTAATTTCACTGGTTCCCTTTTACATTTTTAAGCTGTCTACTAGAAAATTTAAAATTATATATATGGCTTATAACAGCCTCTTTTATCTTGACACTTTATTAATGCAGCTTAAGAATGCATTCTCCTCTTTTTGGCAGCCATATTTCATGGATTTATTTATTAAACAATTTTTATTGAGTGTCCTGTGAAGATGAGGTAGCTCAGTGTAGTAGTTTGGAACTTGAGCTCTGGGGCCTGGCATGGTGGCCCATGCCTGTAATCCCAGCACTTTGGGAGGCCAAGGCAGGTGGATCACCTGAGGTTGGGAGTTCAAGACCAGCCTGACCAACTTGGAGAAACTCCATCTCTACTAAAAATACAAAATTAGCTGGGTGTGGTGGCACATGCCTGTAATCCCAATCCCAGCTACTTGGGAGGCTGCGGCAAGAGAATTGTTTGAACTTGGGAGGCAAAGGCTGCAGTGAGCCGAGTTTGCGGCATTGTACTCCAGCCTAGGCAACAAAAGTGAAACTCCATCTCAAAAAAAAAAAAAAAAAGAACTTGACCTCTGGAGCCAGATTTCCTAGGTCAGAATCCAAGATCCATCCCTTGCTATGTGCCACTGTATACACTTCCTAAATTTTCAGGGCCTCAATTTCCTTATCTATAAAGTAGAGATAACAGTAGTACCCACCTCATTGAGGATTGAATGAATGAGTGCCTATAAAACACAGAAGAGTGCCTGGCACTCAGTGCACTCTGGGCTCTTTGTGGTTTGCAGTCTAGTGAAATGGTCAAACCACCAAACCATTACATGACAACTAGAATTTATTCATGGGCAAAGGTATAATTAAAATATAGGTTTTTATGTAGAAACTAACCTCTGTCAATTACACCACAGGTTACAAAGTCTTATGATGAGAGAATTCAGGGTGATACAGGAGTACCAAACATTTATCCACTCATTTATAAAAATAAATACTTATTAGGTTTCTACCATGTCTTAGGGACTGCTGTAGATTCTGGGAAGCATCGGTAAACAGATCGAAGTTCTGTCTCTCCTGAGACACATTTTATTGGGGGAAACAGACAATAAACACACACAAATAAGCACAGTAAATAAAACCATAAATAATCCAATTAGACATTTAAAAAGAATACATACAGTTATACTATATATTGGAAAGTGACACTTTGGAGGTGGAGCCGGCATGATTCTTGATAGATAGAATTTTCTGTGTGAAAGACCAAGATTTAAGAATGACTGCAGGCTTTTTGGCTTGAGCAACTAGAAGCAAACCTATGAGGTCAGGATGGCTTTCCAGAAGAGGTGGCCTCTAAATGGGGACTAGAAGGACGAGTAGTAACTATCCTGGTGAAGAGAGCCAGGGAAAATTGTTCTAGGAGCTGGAGTTTGTGTCAAGCTTGGGGACAAGTGTCATGTGAAGTTTTATCAGCTTAGGAGTGCTCAGTCCTGTCCAGTAAATCCCTAATGTTTGGGATTTCAGTGTAAAACAATTTTTTTTTTTCTTCTGAGACAGAGTTTCGCTCTTGTTGCCCAGGCTGGAGTGCAATGGCATGATCTTGGCTCACTGCAACCTCTGCCTTCCGGGTTCAAGTGATTCTCCAGTCTCAGCCTTCCAAGTAGCCGGGATTACAGGCATGTGCCACCACGCCCAGCTAATTTTGTACTTTTAGTAGAGATGAGGTTTCTCTATGTTGGTCAGGCTGGTCTCAAACTCCCAACCTCAGGTAATCCACCCGCCTCAGCCTCCCAAAAAGTGCTGGGATTACAGGCGTGAGCCACTGTGCCTGGCCTAAGGGTAAAATTTTATACTTTTAAAAATTTAAAAAATAATTTTGAATTTTAACATTCTAAGGAGTGATGACCCCTAGCCTTGTCTTCTAAGAGGATGATAAATCTGCATCCCAGGACATTTTCTAGTAGTTGATTAAAAAACAAAAAGGTTGAGTTGAACCCAAGTCAAGGACAGAGTCCCGTGTCCCACCCCCTTCCTGCTGATATTGTCACCATTAATCAGCCCTCTTGGGGTACAGCAACAAATGGACCCAACTATCATATAAAACTACGTGGCCTGCAGTTCTCCAGCTTACTCCTTAATAATAGCCCTAAGAAGGAAAGGAGATAAGATAGCTGAAAGTGCTGGAAAGTTATCAAGTGAGTTCACTGCTCTCCTAGGACAATGACAGAAGGACAGAGGGGAATACAGCAAAGCTGCAAGAAGGCACTCTGTGTGTTTGTATCCATGTAAATGTGCTCGACTGTAACAACCTTGTGCCTGGACGAGTGCACAAGCCTTTTAAGAAAAGCATGGTTTACTTGTGCCAGATGGATCAGTTTTGAGAGACTGCTAATGCCCTTAAAATAACTTTTGTGGATGTGACACAATTGATGAGAATTTGAATTGATCTATATCTTAAAATTAAGTTCACTAAACTGAGCAAATCATGTTGCTGTCCTGATTTTATATATTTGCATTTATCAAAAAGATTTTGATTTTTTGGGGGGGGGGAAAAAAAGGATACCTTTTTTTTTTTTGAGATGGAGTCTTTCTCTTGTAACCCAGACTTGAATGCAGTGGCGCAATCTCAGCTCATGGCAACCTCTGCCTCCCGGGTTCAAGCGATTCTCCTGCCTCAGCCTCACGAGTAGCTGGGATTATAGGCACCTGCCATCATGCCTGGCTAATTTTTGTACTTTTACTAAAGACAGGGTTTCTCCATGTTGGCTAGGCTGGACTCAGACATCTGATCTTAGGTGATCCGTCTGCCTTGGCCTTCCAAACTGCTGGGATTACAGGGGTGAGCCACTGCGCTTGGCCAGAGGACACTTAAAAAGCAGAATTAACTACCGATTAAGAGAGAGCTCTTTGGTGAACATAAACATGCTATGAAAAATGTCTATAGCAGGCCAGGCATGATGGCTCATGCCTGTAATCCCAGCACTTTGAGGCTGAGGCGGGCAGATCACCTGAGGTCAGCAGTTTGAGACCAGCCTGGCCAGCATGGCAAAACCCTGTCTCTACTAAAAATACAAAAATTAGCCAGGCATGTTGGTGGATGCCTGTAATCCCAGTCACTCAGGAGGCTGAGGAAGGAGAATTGCCTGAACTGGGAGGCAGAGGTTGCAGTGAGCTGAGATCGTGCCATTGCACTCCAGCCTGGGCAACTGTCTATGGCTACAGTAAGTGCTGACAAATATTAGCCAAACACTAAGGGGAAATTGACATTTTTGCATATATATGTCACTAATCTATATATCATGTACCTTCTGTAATTTCTCATTTGATTCTATAATGTAGAAATTCCTGTGCTCATTTTATGATTGAGAACTAGACTCAGATGGTAAGTAATTTTTCCAAGTACACACAGCTAGGTAGTAGGTGATATTTATCTTTCCTGCCATTCCCTGCTTCTTCCTCAATCAATTAAATATTTACTCTATTTTTTCTCCAAAATATATAAATATTTCTCCATTTATAGTTACATATTGACTTAGAATATATGTGTTATAAAAAGTGTAAAAATCGGCTGGGTACGATGACTCACGCCAGTAATCCCAACACTTGGGAGGCTGAGGTGGGTGAATCATGAGGTTGGGAGATCGATACCATCCTGGCCAACTTGGTGAAAACCTGTCTCTACTAAAAATACAAAAATTAGCTGGGTGTGGTGGTGTGCGCCTATAATCCCAGCTACTCGGGAAGCCGAGGCAGGAGAATCGCTTGAACCCGGGAGGCAGAGATGCAGTGAGCTGAGACCGCGCCACGGCACTCGTGCCTGGTGACAGAGTGAGACTCCATCTCAAAAAAAAAAGTGTCATCACAAGTGTCCAGTTCAATGAACTTCCACACCGTGAACATGCCGAATGAAAAACACCAGGATACAGCCAGAATCCCAGGAGGTCTCTCATACTCTGCAGCCACAGAGGTAATGACTATGCTGGTTTCTAACACTATCAATTGGCTTTTTCTGGTTTTGAACTGTATACTAAAAGAATCATATTGCCTACTATTTTGGGTCTGGCTTCTTTTGCTTAACATTGTGTTTGTGCTATTGAACCTGTTGCTGTCCAAAGTTCAGAATCATTCCTTTTTGCTGCTGTGTCACATTGCATTGTGTGAACATAACTGCCATTTATTTATCCATTCTGCTGCTGATGAGCAGTTGAGTTGTTTCCAGTTTAGGACTATTGTGAATGGTGCTGCTATGAGCATTTTTGTGAACGTCTTTTGGTACACAGAGTAGCTGTTCATGGGTTATAGATTAGGAGTAGAACTGTGAGTCATCAGTCCTGTGTGCATGCAACTTTACTAGCTATCGTCAGACCGTTTTCTAAACTGGTTACATCAGAGCTGGTTAGTTTTAAAATCTGGACTAAAAATAACGCTTTCTGATTATGTTCACCAAATGTCCTGATGCTTGAAAATCTGTCCTGAGTAGGCAGATTTCTTGGGGAAAACTGCTACGTAGCATCTTGCTACATAGACAAATTTTATGAATTGCCACATTTCGGCTCAACAGAGAAGGATGCATTTATTACATCAAGTGGGACTCTGGAAATTAACAAAGCAGAATTGAGAAATTCACAATGTGTATGTGGCTGAATTTCCCCATAGCCTAGAGCTTTGGGGTAGGGAAAAGGTACCATCCGGCCCATTCTAGCACAGCCACATTGGGAGCCTGGGGCTCCAACTACAAACACAATAGCTGAGTGGTTCAGCCTGAGAGCCTGAGAGGAGGGGGAAGATCTGGCTGCTCTCTGAGGTCACTCACAGGGTTCCTCTCTGCTACCCTATGTTTCTGAAGGGGACTGTGAAGACAGACCACCAAGTGGTGATGCTTGTTAACCCTTCTCTCCCATCTGAGAGACTGTCAGTGCTAACTCCCCCTTTACTTTGGTAGGTGATACCTGGCCACCTTCGCACATCTTTCTCCTGCAAATTCACAATCACTCTGCAATTGCCCCTCAATGGCAGCTGAAACAGAGGTCCAGACTTGAGAGACACATATGACTAAAGTCAGGAGAGACCAGCCAGGCATAATTAGATGCTGTGGACAGAGAAAACACATGGAACCCAAATGGAAAACCACAATGGTTGGTGCTTCCAATTGCAAATGAGCTGCTTCTCACAAGGGCAACTCTTGGGAGAAGTGGGTATTCATTTACTCAATCCTGGTCTGTCTCCAAAGCACATGCTTGTTATTTTTTTGCAATATCATCTCCGTTCTCTTACAGAGAGGCCTCTTTTCTGCTCAGTAGTCTATTTGAGGCACGGAAATACAGCAACTTTGCTGCCTGAATGATCGTGGTCAATGAACTCTCTTACTCACTGTGTGTAGAGCTCAGTACAAAACTCACCTGGGGAACTTGCAAATGTGGCCATGTGCTAATGTGCTGTGTCAGGTGAACCTGGCCAGAGGGGGGAATTAATGACTATTGATTTTTACAGAGCAGGCATCTGAGATATGACAAATGATAGTAATAAAGGAGTTTTATCAGCCTCTGAGTTTATTTCAAAGGTGAATAAGTGAAAGGGTATTGAATGACACACCTGGGGTTTTATCCCAGCTCCGCCGCCAATCACTTTGTGTCCTTGGACATGTTACTTTACTTTGGATCTCTTTTGTCCACCTGTAAGGAAGGACTTATAGACTGTGTCAAACTCTAGTTCTCTTCGAGGTCCCCAGCTTAGTAAGTCCATATTGTCCTAAGAAAGGTAGCCCCCTGGCAGGGTGTGGTGGCTCACTCCCGTAATCCAGCAGTTTGGGAGGCCAAGGTGGGCAGATCACCTGAGGTCAGGAGTTTGAGACCAGTCTGGCCAACATGGTGAAACCTCGCCTCTACTAGAAATGTAAAAATTAGCCACACGTGGTGGCACGTGCCTGCAACCCCAGCTACTTGGGAGGCCGAAGCAGGAGAATTGCTTGAACCTGAGAGGTGGAGGTTGCAGTCAGCTGAGATCACGCTACTATACTCAAAAAAGGAAAGAAAGGCAGCTCCTTAATTTAATGTTTGTGACATATACTTTGGAAGAAAAGAAAATGTCACTTTTTTTTTCTCTCTTTTCCACAAACTGTGTTGAGAACCTGCAGCTCTGAGGTATAGCATGTTAACTACCTGGGAATCATGGAAATCTGCAATAGTTTCATGCTGTCATATAGGAAGATGAAGCTTGTTTTCAAAGAAACTCCGACTCATTTAATAATATGTACTGTTTATTCATTGTGTGTATTCAAGGAACTTAGAGTGTAATGGGACTGCTAAGACATGGCTTCCAGAACTACAATGTAAAGTGCAAGGTTCTAAGAGCTGTGGGAGAGGCAGGGAAGAGCTCCAGGGTTCATCTTACTTTTTAGGGGTCAGAGAAGGCTTCATGGGAGGTGAGGTGTTGGGGATGAGAAACGAATGTTGAACATCATTTTAACAGGATATAAGGAGAGACAAGAGCCATAGGTTTAGGGACATAGTTTTGGGGATGACAAGGAAGGTCTGGCTATAATTAGGGTGACCCTATGTCCTGGTTTTCCCAGGATAGTCTCAGCTTTTACCCTCTGTCCTGGTGGAATTGTTAACAGTGACACTTTTCATTCTCAAAAAGTGTCCCAGTTTGAATGATAAATTACAGAGTCACACTGTAGCTATAGATGATGCTGTCTCAGAGGCTGGATCCAGATGTGGCTGATAGGATCTAAGAGCCAAAAAAAGAAAAAAGAGAGAGAGTCAGAGATGACTGTATGCTTGGCTGCAGGTTGGTAAAAAGGAAGTAAATGCAAGGGGGAAAATGGCATTAGAAGGAGTTGGTGGCCAGGAGCGGTGGCTCATGCTTATAATCCCAGCACTTTAGGAGGTCGAGGAGGCGGGTGGATCACTTGAGGCCAGGAGTTTGAGACCAGCCTGACCAACATGGTGAAACCCTGTCTCTACTAAAAATACAAAAATTAGCTGGGTGTGATGGTGGGCGCCTGTAATCCCAGTTACTCGGGAGGCTGAGGAGGGGAATCACTTGAACCTGGGAGGCGGAGGTTACAGTGAGCCGAGATCATGCCACTGTGCTGGGTGACAGAGCGAGACTCCATCTGAAAAAAAGAGAAGGAGCTGGTAATTGTGAAAAAGATGGGAAAGGCAGAGCTGGAGGGGCCTGCATACCAGTGAGTCCAATCCAGATCATCATCTCACAGATGAAGGAATGAGAAAAAGGGATGTTAGGACAGGAACACAGGCTTCTTGGGGCTCCTGCCTCTCCCTCACTGGACCGAGTTGAATCGTGTCTGTCCCCCCACCCCATTCATGTCCACCCAGAACCTGTGAATGTGATCTTATTTGTAAATACGGTCTTTGGAGATGTCATCAAGTTAAGACGAGGTCGTCCTGGATTAGGATGGGCCCTGAATCCAATATGACAGGTATCTTTATAAGAAGAGGGAGTTTGGACAGACACAGAGTCACACAGGGAGGGTGCCACATGGCCACAGAGGCAGGGGTCGGACTGATGCGTCTACAAGCCACAGAGTGAGTGGACGCTGGGAACTGGCAGCGGCGGGGGGGTCTTCCAGGACAGCCTTCAGAGAGGGCATGGCCCTGCCAGCACCTCCATCTTGGACTGCTGGCCTCCGGAAAAGCAAGACAATACATTTCTGTTGTTTAAAGCCACCCAGTTTGTGGCATATTGTTAGAACCCTCCCAGGACACGAATATTATGCACTTTCTGAGCTTTAGGAGTATTCAGGTAGAGCTGCCAGGAGGCACATGCACATGTGAGACTGGAATGAGGAGGAGCTGGGGTTGGTAACTGGGGCGTGGGAATGGGAGAGATGACCAACAGGAGGACAGGACAGCAGCTGCCAGGATGGGGGTGGCAGGGAGGGAGGAGAGGGAGAGAAGGGAGAGGGGCAGGTGGAAGTGAGGAAGGGATTTCAGAGGAGGCAGAGGCAGAGAGGTTCATGCTGGGAGGAGCAGCCAGTGTGGCTGGCAGGTGAAAATTGCTGTAGATAACTGCAACAGTTAAAGATTGCCATGCAATGATGGCGGGCACCTGTAATTTCAGCTGCTCGGGAGACGGAGGCAGGAGAATCACCTGAATCTGGGAGGCAGAGGTTGCAGTGAACTGAGATCACGCGACTGCACTCCAGCCTGTGACAGAGTGAGATTCTGTCTCAAAAAAAGAAAAAAAGAAACTGCCACTCAAAGCGTTAAGGACTGAGTGCATTTTTCACAGAGAAACCAGGGAGATTCCCCTCCTGAGGACTTCAGGATGGAGGAGAGACGTGGGGCACTAGTTTCAGGTAAGGAGCAGGGAAGAGAGGTTCTATTAGGTGATGAGGGCATCAAATGTATTTGTGGAAATAGGCGAGGAGAGGGAAAAATGCAGATGTCAGCTCTGTGGTGGCCCAGCCACGTCATGTGGCATGATGATTAGCAGAGTCAAGCAGTAGAGTCTGAGGACGCCAGGGCACAGACAGGCTCCTGGGAGGCAGATCAACACTTCTCTCTCAGCCCACTGATTATACCCCAGCTCTGACCCTTGCCAGTCACCACTCCTACAAGGATGCCTGGTAAAGTGAGGCAGCCCTGTGTTCTTCCATCTGATGGCTCTTTCCCATGTCTTCTTCATTTCACTTGGAGTTTGAGAGGGCGGCTAGCTTTTGCCTCCATTTATTCATCCATTTCATTGGGAGACTCATTTCTGTGTGAATCACAGATAGATTTGGAAACACAGCAGTGTCCTAGGGAAAGTAAGGGAATCTGGGACTATAGGGCAAGACCTGTATGAGGAAGGGAGGGAGGGAGGGTGTGCCCCTTTGAGGCCCTCCCAACATAGGCACTCCACTTAAAATTACCCGGGATATGGATGAGAGTCCATTATAAAAACAGGCCAGGTGCAGTGGTTCACACTTGTAATCCAAGGACTTTGGGAAGGCAGGAGGACTGGTTGAGTTCAGAAGTTTGAGATCAGCCTGGGCGGTATAGAGTGAGACCTCGTGCCTACAACAAAATTTAAAAAATTAGCCGGGTGTGGTGACAAGTGCCTGTAGTCCCAGCTGTTCTGGAGGCTGAGGCAGGAGGATTGCCTGAGTCCAGGAGTTCAAGTCCGCAGTGAGCAGTGATCGCACCACTGCACTCCAGCCAGAGTCACAGAGCGAGACTCTGTCTCCAAAACAAACAATACACATACACCAAAAAAACCCACAAAACACCAAAGACCAACAAAGACTGAAAGCACACTACACCACCAGGTGCCCTAGTTGACATAATGGCCAGGGGTCTTCTCTCTGACAGAAAGCAGAGGAATGCTGGGACCCAGGGAGAGACGCAGCATTGGCTAAATTATAAGTAGGGTAGTAAAGTACCTGTGTGTTTCATGGAGCAGATGGATGTCAGGGCTAGAGCAATTCTTGTGAAGAAAGCAGGACTGGGGAGAAGGCCTGAACCTCTTTCCTCTGCACCCCTCATTTTCTGTCATGTCTTCTCCCAACTCTTCATGAAAGCTCATGGTCAAGTATATATAATTCAAATATATACTCTTCCAAATACTCTGAGTCTATTTTCTCTATATTTTTTTCAGCATGTGGTATGAATGACCAAAGTCTACAGAGGAGGAAGCTTGCCAGAAACAGGCCAGAGCCTCACAGCTAGTACACGCTGGAAGCAGGGCTTGCACAGTTCCGTGCCGCCAAGTCAGGTGTTTCTCGCCCTGTACATTCTATAGCTTCCTCTTTCTAAATGGAGCTTGGCTCCCAGTTAGGCCAGGGCTGCATGATGACATCTCCAGAACTACAACGTTCAGGAACTTTACGAAAGACTCTGATAGAAGCAACAAGTTATTCTGAGCCTCCTGGCCTGCCCCTAGGGAGGGGCCCAAATGAGCTGCCACTCCTCTGCTCCTGGGTCCCCATGTTCTTGCCCTTCAAAGACAAGAGCTGTTCTCTTCCTGACAGCAGTGTGGCCCAAGCGCTGGGTTATGCTGTCTGGGATGCCACCCTCTCCCAGCAGGTCTTCCCTAGAGGTCTAGGAGCTGGACTGGCTGCTGCCTTCTGACATCCGGGATGGCTCCTTGATCACTATGCCTTTTCGCTGCTGTACACAGGGGAGCAGCACCCGGAGAGGGGTGCAGGCACAGACTCACACTGCCAAACTGGCTTCCCAAGGGAGTGGCTACCTCTGCTGTGGCCTCAAAGGCAAGGAAGCAGAAGGCCACCTACAAAACCACAATGCAGGGATCAGGAGGCTGCCACTTTCACTGCTGCAACCCCTACTTCCATAAATACCTCTCAGCATCCATGAATCTGGTGACCACACTGCCAAGCTGTTACAGTAGAGAACTCAGCGCCCACCCCAACTGTTCCTGCCTCAAGTGTCTCTGACCTTGTTGGGCAGCAGAAAACATCAAAGCGCAGGAAGGGAGCTTCATCTCACGTTCAGTTTCCAGATCTTTCTAGCTCATCTATTGGCAGAATATAATTCATGGCTAGACCCTTGGCTACAAGAAAGTCTGAGAAATGTGGCTTTACATGTTCTGGCCACCGCAGCCCAAGGAGGAATGTAAGATGCTAAGTGCCAAACCACCACATCTACCATATATGGGGAGAAAAAAATATTGAATGCTTTTTAAATAATAAAGAGTCCAAAGATTTTCAGCCGGTTCTAACATTTACTTAATGAAATTTTTAAAAAAATCACGTCTGTGAAGATTATGGGCATATTCGCATTTGCCAAGAATTCTCTTAACCATCAAAAGGGAACTTCTTTCTACTGGTACTGCCATTGCAAAGTTCAGAGGGTTTCTCATCCATTAAGAGGTGTGTGCATATATATATAAAATATATATCTTATACATATGTATTATATATAATATAGGTGCATATATAATATATATGCATATATAACATATATAACAGGTGTATATATATGTATAAATGTGCATAGATGTATATATGTATACATAGGTGTATATATCATATATACAGGTATATATATATTAAATATGTATAAAATATATAGATATGTGTGTATATATAAAATGTATATTTTATATATACATATGGATATGAATGCTGAGAGGCTAAGCAAAAAATATATATATACACATATCTATATATTTTATGTATATACGTAACATATTATATATGTACATATCTATATATTCTATATCCTATCTATATATCCTACATAAATGCCCATACCTATATCCTATACATATATACTTCTATATACAGATGTGTGTATGGGTGTGTATACATGGTATATATATATATCCTAAAAATAATGATTTTTTATTTTTAAATTATAGAAATAACATCAGTATTAAAGTCTGAAAAATAAAGTCAAAGCAGTTGCGTATAATCCTCCACCACTAGCACAGTAACCATACCACTCTTTCCCTATGCACATTTACATCTTTGTGAATGTAAAGGTTATAGAATTTTGTTTTGTTCTCTCACCTAACCTTACGTTATAATCATTGTCCATGTTGTGTAATGTAAATTCCACTTTTAAAGGCTGCATAATATTTCACTAATATTATGCAGGCATCATAATTTCCTTAGCCATTCCCTTCTGGTTGAACATTTAGGTTGTTTCTGATGATTTACTGCTATAAGGGCTGCTTTGAAGAAGAGCTTCATGTGTATTTGGGTTTTTGTCATGTTCCCAGAAGTGGGGCAATGGGCTCTTATAGACTGCTTAAAGGGCATCCACTTAAAAATAAGGATCAACAACTTCTGATCAATATTTCTTTAAAATGATCTTTGACAAAAGTAGTTTTTCTTCTAGCCATCACAGAGATGGCCAAGTGAAAACACAGAGCCTGTTTTCAGTTATCACATCCTTAGCACACATCTTGCCAGCTACTATCTGCAGCTACCAAAAGTGGGGAAACAGTGCCCTTGGCCCTGACGCCTCTATTGACTTCTACCGATGCTCTCATTACTGTATCTCAGATCCCTAAGGGCTGCCTGGGACGCTGATCAGGGTGCGGGCAGAGAGCAGGCTCAGCATCTTCAGGGTTTCCCCCGCCCTTTCATATCTCAGGTCCCAGCCTTCCTGACCAGAAGCCTTGTCTAGATAAGGCAGAGAGGCCGGGGTGCCTAGAAGTTGATCAGCCCAAGTCATCTTAAGCTCTGGAACATACAGTTTAGACGAACACTTCCAGAGGCAGACATTTCCCTCTCCTACTTTCTGATTTTTCCATCTTCCCCCAGAGTGGAGCAAAACAATATCAAAGCAGCCTGGGTTATGGAAGAGGCCAGCTTAGGACGACTTTTAAGAAGTAGGTGGCCACAGTCTTAAGACAGGCAGGGGCAAGGCTGTAAGATTTTACTCTCAGCCAGTTCCACACTCCTACTGTGAGAGCAGGCCTCTACAGACCTTCCGGGCATATCCAACCCAAAGAAAATTTCCTGGAGGTGCCTAGAGGGGCTCCCTCCTGGTCACTCCTGACAGTCTTGCTCAGTCCAGGACAGGGTGGGTTCGTCCTCTCGGTAAGAACAAGAGGAACGAATTTAGCTTTGCATTATGTATTTTAGTTGAGAGAAACAATTTCGATGAACAATTTCGATGAATGAATGGGGGTCACTCCAACAAAGAGTCTAGAACGGGACCCTGAGTTTTGACTTCAGGCCTTAGGAACGCCGAAGCTAGCTGAGCAATTCTGTTTGCAAACTCACCTGCCCCGGGGGCGGATTTTCCCCGAGCCACTGTCATCCATGCCTCCAGCTCTGGGCTTACCCCACTGCAGCCCCTCCCCAGTGACCTCCTCTGCCCCTCGCGGACCAGCCCCATCCTCAACATAGTACAACTTCCCGGGACACCCCACGAATCCTCTCGCCCCCGTCCGGTGGCTTGGAAATTTGCACGGGACGGTGACGTCACACAGGGAGGCGGGTCCCCCCTGTCCCGCACACCAATGGCGCGGCGGCCGCCGGCCTCTTGGTTCCCGGCGATTGGTGTCTCCCGCTGCTGCGCTCCACCCCAGCCCGCCATGGCGTCAGGCGCCGCGGACCCGGGGAGGTGGCTCCCACTTTAAGAAGTGAAGTTTTGCGCCCCCTCCCCCTCCCTGCCCACCTCCTGCAGCCTCCTGCGCCCCGCGGAGCTGGCGGATGGAGCTGCGCAGCGGGAGCGTGGGCAGCCAGGCGGTGGCGCGGAGGATGGATGGGGACAGCCGAGATGGCGGCGGCGGCGGCGGCAAGGACGCCACCGGGTCGGAGGACTATGAGAACCTGCCGACCAGCG
>CAUYQU010087221.1:0-20618 GCA_963574635.1 Cheracebus regulus
GCAAGTTCTTAATGACTTACAAAGAGACTTAGACTCCCACACAATAATAGTGGGAGACTTTAACAGTACACTGTCAATATTACATAGATCAACGAGATAGAAAATCAACAAGGATATCCAGGACTTGAACTCAGACCTGGAAAAATCATATTTTTTATTATGCTTTAATAAGTACATGTGTAGAACATGCAGGTTTGTTACGTATGTATGCATGTTCCATAGTGGTTTGCTGCATCCAACACTCCGTCATCTATATTAGGTATTTCCTCTAATGCTATCCCCCGCTAGCCTCCCACCCCCTGACAGTCCCCAGTGTACGATGTTTCCCTCCCTGGGTCCATGTGTTCTCATTGCTCAATTCCCACTTATGGGTGAGTACATGCGACGTTTGGTTTTCTGTTCTTGTGTCAGTTTGCCGAGAATGATGGTTTCCAGCTTCATCCATGTCCCTGCAAAGGACATGATCTCATCGTTTTTTATGGCTGCATAGTATTCCATGGTATATATATGCCACAATTTCTTTATCCAGTCTATCATTGATGGGCATTTGGGTTGGTTCCAAGTCTTTGCTATTGTGAACAGTGCCATAATAGACATACGTGTGCATGTGTCTTTATAATAGAATGATATATATTCCTTTGGGTATATACCAGTAATGGGATTGCTGGGTCAGTGGTATTTCTAGTTCTAGATCCTTGAGGAATTGCCACACTGTCTTCCACAAGGGTTCTGTTTGAATTCTTGGGACACTTTTTTAATTTTCTCATTGAAACTAATGGGAAAGATTAAAGGAATTTAACAGATCCACTTTTTCAGACTGTTGTCATCTCTGGCTCCCTATCCAAATATAGGAGATGATTTTAGAATTTTCCACTAAATTCTCCTATTCTAGATTACATCAGGTTGACATAAAATGAATTTCCCTTCACCTCAAGGTGAAACCCAGAATTGAACTGTGATATTGTGCACAATTGGGACTCCCTCCAATGAGAAGGAAATACACAATCCTACCCATAAGCAGAGGAAGAATTTCAAGGTGCTATGATAATCATGAGGCCCCTTGTGCAGAGAGGAAACCCCTATGCATGAAGAGTTTGAGGCTATTGGGCAAGATCTGTGTGCTGGGAAATTGACCACACAAAATAGGGAGAAGGCTTCTAGTAAGATGCATGATTAACGATATATGGGGTATGTTGAGGGAGGCAGGGTAAGAGAAAAAAAAAAAAACTCTTGTGACGCCTGGAACACAGACTATATTAACTGTAAAACAGAACCTCCTGCTCTTGCTACCTTAAAACTGAAATCAAAAGGACCTGTATCTGAATTTGGCAGCCAGGTTGTACTTACCTTTTTTTGTTTCTCATCATCAAAACTCTTGTTTTTTGCTTCCAATCCAGTCTTCCACATTTCAGTAAATAATACCAATATCTACCCAATATGTCAAGATCAAAACCTAAAAGTCATCCTTAAGTCCTCGTTTTCTTTACTCCCAGTAGATTCTGTTGATGCAACTTCTAAAAGACATTCTGAATCGATCCACTTGTGATCTCCATCATCTCTTGCCTGGCCTTTTGCAACCACTTTCCAACTGGCTCAGGAGGTTCACTCTTGCATTGTCCAGTCCATCTTCCACAGAGCAGAGTGGTCCTCTAAATATGCAAGTCAGACCTTGGGACTGGCCTGCTTAAAAACCTCCAGTGGCTTTGCATGTCACTAAGAGTGCAGCCCAAACTTCCCCACCGTGGTTCCAACAGTCCTCTGTTATCTGCCTGGCTCCAGCACCTCTCTTACCTCACCTCTTCCCTTTATCTCCCTCAGTCATGAGGCTCCTTTGCCTTCATTCCGTTTTTCAAGCACATTCTCCTCAACATATTTTCTGTGGATAACATACTGTACTATTTTACAACATAAAAACACAATGATTGAACTATTTAATAATAAAAAACCTGTATCTCTTTGAGTAGTTTGTGTTTCAATGGTTTTGTGTGTGAGGGGGTTAGACAGTCCGCAATTTGGAACTCAGAAACTATTTTTACCATAAAAACCATGTTACACCTGCTTGTTTATCCCTAGACAGGCCCTAAAGTGCACATTCTTGGGTCCTTCGGCAGAATATGTAGCCAGAGTATCTTGGACCAAGTGAAAAGCTGCATTTCAAATAGATTTTCATATAAACAAGCTTCAGGGAAAGTAAGTGGAGCTGGCAGAAGTGCGGGGATAGCACAGGAAAGTAAAGAGGGTAGACAAAGATGCAAAGGAGAAAAACTAACTCTAAGCAATTCATTCTTCATAACATTGAGAGCAAGTCTTTCTAATTTCCCTAAAGGAATCACATTGTGCCTGGTAAATTGCTCCCTGGACAGTCCATGACACTGTATCAAACAAGGGTGTGTTATAGGAGCCCTGAGTGGACTATAGAAAACCTAGGATTTGATACCCACCCAAAGATGCCATGCAATTTTCTTTGCACTACCTTAAGGATATGAATATGTTGAAAACATTGCTTTATTGTGAAAAGGTGGTGACTTTAGGATTTGCTGCCAGCCTAATCTTCCTTTTCACAGACACTGACACTGTAGACTATGGATGAAAGCATTTCCTTTCAAATTACTGAAGAAATTCAGTATTACCAATTTCACTGTGAATTCCTAATGGGTGCAAACATTTTCTGTACAGATAAAGTGATAATAGATATCTGAAAGTCACAGATACTTTACCTACCTTTTAGCACTGAGTCTGATGCTCCTTCCAGGGAAGCTGAAATTGTCCATGGCTCTGAAGGGGGCCCCAGAGACTCCACTCTTCGATTCTAGAAATGGGAATAGGAGGAGGGAGGAAGAAAAAGTTGGATTCAGAAGATAATTTTGTGAAGTTAGAAAAGAAAATGGTTTAGATGTATGCTTTTACAAAGCACATATTCAGTAGAAATAAACAAAGGAAAGGAAGTGATTTTTAAAAAAAAGTTGTCTTTCTCATGTTAAGAATATATAATAATTAACTTACTGAAAGAAGAGTAAGGAAATTATGCAAGACAAGTTGGGACAGGACAGTGAGGAGATGAAAGGAAAGCTACGTTTATAGAAAAGGATGGCACTATGTGCTGAAGGTTCATAAGAAAGGAAAGGTAAAGAGAAGTAAACAGGAGAGAGCTGGGTGAGTGCCAGACTAGATCAAAGTTGACAGGTTTCCAAGTGTAGACCTCAGTGCCACAGATTTCTCTCTGCAAACATGCCAGGGGATGCATTTGTAAACAGGAGCAAGCCAATTCAACAATCAGAGTTCCCTGTGAATTTTGTAAATATTGAAAAGACAAAATAGAATCAGGACATGAAGCCTGAAATTAGAACTAAGCACAGAAACTTGTTTTACTTAGCCACATATAAGAGAGATTAAAAAAAAAAAACATAAAACTGTAATGTATCTATAATGTCATAAGTTCCTTCATTAGCACATGAAAAACTTCTTCAGATATAGATCTTCTTCTTTGTAAAGGCTAGATTTCAGAGAAGATGTGAGAAATCTACTTTAAGAATTCAGTGGGGGGAAGAAAAGTATCAGAATTTTGTTTTTACCCTTGATCAAATGCTGAATGTTCAGAGAGAATAGAAGGAAGGCAGACTGTGAAGCGGAAGGAAAATGATTAAAGTAGTGAGAAGCTCTAAGTGCAACAAATTGCACACAGTGGGCACTCTGCAAATGTGTATCAACGATGACAAACTCTAAAACCTACGCTGAATGCTACCTACTACTCAGCTCTAAAGACCGATTGACACCTGTGAAAAGTTACCTGCTTATCCAAAAATACCAGTTGTGGCTGCACTGGAAGCTCATTTCCCACTTCTCCATCTGAAGGCTGGACTACGACGGAAAGTGCATAGGGTCGAATATATATCAAGTTCCCAGTCTTAAAACTGCTTGTATTTCTGGCAGATATAAAAACAAACAAAATACATCCTCAGGATTACACATAGCCTTATGATAGCAATTTTCCACAATCCACTATTGCCATTGAAAATATATGTGTCTGCCTGTGTTTCTAGAAAACAATACACTGTATAGTGAACATTACTTTATAGCAAAGGTTAATTATGTATGTATTTGATATGCTTTCTTCAGTATAATGAAAATGGACTGAGGGTAGGGAAAATCACAAATTATGAGCTTATATTTTTTTCACCATTTATTAAAATCAGTCAAAAACTAAAAGCCTCAGTCAAAGAATTTATCAGACGAAAATTAGAGGACATGGACACGTTCAATAGTAAGCTATTAAATAAGCTTTCCCAAATAATGCCCTGCTTTGTGGGTGTGTTCCAATTCTGTTATATAAATACTACCACCATAGCTAATTCCAAGATGCCAAGATAACATCACTGAGCAGAGCTGGGAAGAGATGCCCAGCAGCAAACTCCAGCACACTACTGTTTTACACAAAACAGCTCATTTAATCCTCACAACAAACCATATTTATATTCTCTAAGTGTGCTTGTATTAAATAGATTCAATAACCATTAATAGCATTCATTAATTAATTTACCTTAGTGGCATGAAGCACCTGAGGAGAATAATACTTATAATTGATATTTACTGAGCACTTACTGTATACCAAGTACCATGATAAAGTGTTCATGTGTAAATTTATCGTATTTTTAAAATGACACTATGAAGTAGGTACTCTTATTTATATGTGAAGAAACTGAGGTCCAATAAGGCTGCAATAACTTGCCAAAGATCCTATAAATAGTAAGTGTTGACCAAGGTTAGAGTGGTTAACCAATGAGCTATATTGCTTCTCGCTGCCTTTGAACATATGATATGCTGACGTGACTTAGCAACAAAATGGAACACATACAAAACAGTTATATAATTCATGACAGTGCAAAACGTATTTCACTCAGAGTTTTGGTATATCGGATGGCAGAGCCTCCTTCATTAAAATAAAATTATACACCTATTGACCAATTAAGCCTATTGTGTATTACATATCACAGGCATGCAACAGATATTTGGCAGCCCTAAATGGAGTCACCTGGACATCACATATCATATACAGGATCCTGCCATACAGCATCCCTTGGTGAGTTATCCTCAATAGCCTGGGCCAGGTCTAATGAGGCTTTTTAATTTATTTTTAAAGTAGTCTACTTTGCTTTCTCCCATTTAATGTTTGTAAGTCAACTCTTCTGTTTCCAAACTACCTCCCCTTTCCGACATGAGGAGGAAAGGATAAAGTATTTATTTAACATGAAGGGTGCATGTCAGAAAAAAAAGTGAAGATCTGTTCTGAAAGAGGAAATAGTGGAAGAGCAAATACAATGGATTACAAAATATGAAGTTTCCATAGGAAGTGATTTTCTTCTCCCCTGAGGATCCTAGGAAATGCTGGCAGAGTGCAAATATGTGGTCCTAAGGAGCCCTTTAGTCATCTACCAGCTAAGACCCTGGCTTTTTGACTGGAATCCCTCCCTGGGAATTCAATGCACACTAGCCCAATCATCATTTCTTAGTTTGCTTAGCCTGAGTGGCTACGGCTCCCTTCTTTTTTAAAGGGAACAATTTAAACCAGATTTTTTAAATCCATGCTATTAATTCTATCCCTCTATGGGTTCCAGGTTATTAGAAAATTCTAACATTGTTATCAGATCCTATTTCTCCCCTAACCTATTCCTTAATTTCGTTCTGATGGGGGCTAGGATGCAGACAAGCAGTCTGGGTTAAAGAAACTGAAAGACCCCATCAAAGAGTCTGACATAAGCACATTGACGTCTAGAGACGAAGGGAGGGAAACCAACTGCCTCAACACCCGCTAAAAGGCCCATTCCTGACACACTTTAAAGTTTATTGTGAGCAAACATCTCTTGTTAAATGTAAACAGCATCTCACTGGAGGTCACAGACTTGCTGCTGCAGCATATCCCAAGGTAATACCACTTTAAGCTCCACATAAACTCTTAAACAGTTTCTATCCTAAAACCTGACCGTAGGTGGTACAGTTTTTTACGATATGTTATAATAGTGCAATAAATCTGTTAGCTTAAAATCGAATCTCCGTGGCCTTTTAGAGAAATCATCATTAAATGCAGGGTCCTGTTAATGATGCCATCGAAGTGAAATTGTTTAATCTGCTAAGGGGGTGAAAGGTCACCAAATGAATTTTTTATAATACATCAACTTGACACGCAATAGGGAAAACTGTAATAGATAAAAGCAAAGGAAAAGGGCACTCTCTTCTTCTGATAGGTCAATAGCAGCCAAGAGAGTCACTCATCCACTTTCCTTTCACAATGGGGCTCCTTTTGCATTTAATATGGACACCCAATTAATACCTCAGCACCACAGACAACCTCATTTTAGGTGACTTATAGCAATTTCTCCCCCTTGCCTGAAATGAAAGTGATCACAATACATCATAGCATTGTGCGAATTAACGTTAATTGATTCAAGTTACCAAGCAATGATGGGCCACTTATATAATCTAGGCGTTATTGGGTGCTAGAAGGGATGGAGGGAAGATTAGATTCCAGTGTCCGTTGCTGTGACGACGGGAGTCACCTGACGCCTTGTTAGACAGTTGTAAGGTTCTATTGCTGGCCCCAGTGGGGTCGTCAGTAAACTGGAGTGATGTCCAAACATCATTACATGCTGCTCCAATATTAAAGCAAAGGGATTAGCAACTTATTGCAAGCAACCTGGATTTGTCATTGTGCTGTCGTTATCCAATTTCTAACTGCTAATGTGACTGTAGCCTGCAGGCAGAAGGACCTACAGCCAAACTTTAAAAAATGGGGGAGAAAAGTTCCCTCCATTCGTCCCAGTTTTTACCATTATTTAACAGCTTCCACTACCACGTTAGGTATGTGAAAGAATTTTTTTTCCTATGAAGCTTAAATGCAGGCTAACAAAAAAAAGTCAAGAAAATACAGAAAATTTCCAGTTAAGAGATCTCTCCTATTCATGTCAACTCTTGCTTTTCGATTCCACCAGATCTGAAATGTTTACCCTGTAGAAGATGGAATTATTTCTATTTTCATGGAAAACTCAGAAAACAAATAAGTTTTATTAGTGAAAACTGGCTTTCAGCAAGACCTACTGTGGTGGGTGAGGTGAAGTTGGGAAGTCACAGCTACTCTCTCTTCAACCTTCTTCTCAAAGCTACTACCTGAGTTCCTGTAAAAAGCCTCATTTTTTTATTGAAAGTTTCAGGATGTCCTGAGTATTTTGTATCTCTCTTGTTTTAAATAGGCTAGATAAGGTTGAATATTCTATATGTTCCACAAGGGGACTTGAATTGTAAAATGATTTTGGACAATTTTATACCCTGAAAAAAAAAGTAAATTCATCAGTCAATTCTAAAGAATGAACAAATATATTAACATCTGTTATGTTAATATATTGGGAAAATACAAAAATAATGTCAACATATTTCCATATGTTTAAGAAATATGTTAACCCTTCTACTGTGTACATTGTTCAAGGCACTGTGAAACATGCAAAGATGTAGAACACCATGACCTCTCCCCCTCAAGAATAACCTTCTATATATTTTGTAAGACGAGAATGACTTTTCTGGTTATCCTTCTGTGTTGACAGATACAATATTACTTACCTTTCATGGTACGATGCTCCCTGTTAAACCTATCTAGGCTTTCTTAGCAAATAGTCAACTCTATAGAGGGAAGAAATGTCTTATGATCTGACAGTTTTTTGTTGTTGTTGTTGTTTTATTTTGTTTTGAGATTGAGTCTCTATCTGTTGCCAGGCTGGAGTGCAGTGGCCCATTCTCAGCTCACTGCAACCTCCACCTCCCGGGTTCAAGCGATTCTCCTGCCTCAGCCTCCCAAGTAACTGGGACTACAGGCATGTGCCATCTCATGCCTAGCTAATTTTCATATTTTTAGGAGAGATGGTGTTTCACCATGTTGGCCAGAATGGTCTCAATCTCTTGATCTCATAATCCACCTGCCTCAGCCTCCCAAAGTGCTGGGATTACAGGCATGAGCCACCGTGCCCGGCCAATCTGAGTTTTTCTGGCACTGTGGTCCAGTGGTTCCAAGCCTGGCACATTGTAAGCATGCAGTACACGTTGCTATAGTAACACTTTTCCAAATCAGTACCCATTAGGCATCCCCTCTGTTCTTAGGTCACTAATTGCTTCTGAAAAACTACTACTCATCTTGGCCTGATCAACTTCACATTCTGGGTCACTCCTCAAGTAGTGTGCTTACTTCTATTCTGATTGTTCTGATTAAACTCTTGTGATTCCTTGGAATTATTCATTTAAAAATGAGATTTCAGTAGCCCTAGGTGTAGGTTGCAGTGGATCAGAAGTATATAAAGACACAGAATAAACACAGTACATCTTCCAACAATTCAGGGGAAAAAACACCTTTTAAGAGTTGACTAGCTGCTAAGGAAGCCTAGATGGGTTTAACAGGACATAAAGACAATGAAAGATAAGTAAAGTCAATTATAAGCAAAAAATCAGGGGACAAAAACCTAAGTATTTTAATTGGTAAAAACAATATTTTATAATAAATCTAGCATGACTATTTTATCTAAGATAATGAAAACTGCATTTTTGAAGATCATATGCAAAATAACCAAAATTTCCTGTTTCTCCTGGAGAGCTGTAGCAGTCATAAGTGTGGTTAGGAAAACAGAAATCCCTCAAGGTCCTTCTAATGGAAGAGATTTAATGCAAGATATTGGTTTCATGGGAGTTTTAGAATAATGGAAAAGTAAAACAGGCTACATTTCACTATATGTGATATATTGAATGATAATTTATTGTTATTTACAATATACTTAGGTACACTTGGGAATATAATTATAAGTTAAAACCTTGGCCACCTAATAAATATTATAAGGATTAAAATTTTATACTCAATGTTATGAAAAACTGTATTAATAGTTAAGCAGCTACATAATGATTTATTTGTAATAGATATGAAATGAGATTTAGTATAACATCTTCTCATTAAATAGTTGAATAAATGTTGTTTTTCATATCCATCAATTTTCAAATCTCCAGATTGTTCTAGGGGCCATATGATATTTTGAACATAATAGTTGTTTGGTTAACATTGGGGAATAAAAAAAATTGAAATGTAAGCTTTAAAGGGTCTATTATATTTACCTATGAGTTCACCATGTGTGCAAATAATTCTTAATTAATTTTAATGTAGTGTAGTCTGATTTTGAAATTAAAACTTCTAGATGTGGATATGTCAACAGCAGCAATAGATTATAATTAACATCCTGTTCAGAGAAAAATAGTAGAAAAAAATAAACTGAAGAACAAGAATTAAAGATTTAGTGGTTTGGCCCATTCAGTATAAGAAAAATAGCACCCAAGGGTATCACTGCAAAAACAGGATTGTGAAGTAAATGATAGATTTAACGATGACCATGAATCATCATAACAAATGTGAATGGTCCACATTATTTCCCATTTAATAAGCCTGAACATTATGCAATCTTTGTCTTTTTTTACATTTAAGACTTGAAGACTTTTTAAAATGCTTGTTATTAAAGGAATAATTTTTAATCATATAGAAAGCTTGCTTATGTAGAAATCTCACTTTCTCACAAAGCCACAAATATAAGATTAGAATAAATTTTGCCATCCACCCAATTAAACAAAGTAGTACATTTGTACTGTAGTGAAAAGAAGAAATGATATAAAACACTCTTTAATGGCAAAGTTGTGGTTATGTCATAGGGAAGAAAAGAGATAAGTCAGCAATACAGGAATCTCCTCTAGGATGAACATTCTGCCAATCTTGAAAAGAATGTACTTCCTTGCTGATAGAAAGATTCTACTCTTTCATGCTCCAAACAGCTGTTTTCTAGAAAGCAGGTGCCCAGGATACATAAAGAGGAGACGATGCAGAAGAGAAAATATTATAGGTGACTGAATGCTAATAGACTTGTATCACTTATTGGTTCTCCTAGTTTACTTCTTTATTCCAAAGCAACCTAATAGGGTGCTCGTTATGCAGAATGGGGGAACTTTAAAAGCCACTAATGTGATAAGTATGCACGCATATGCATGTGCACACACACAGATACACACTCCCAGTGTCATGCTCACCCTCATGGTAACTGTTTTCACAGCCCAAAGTTCAAGGCAATGACATAAACAAAGAGTTTTATGTGACATAGCATATTAGTTTTTATTGCTGTATAACAAATTACCAGTCAGTGGCTTACAATAACACAAATGTGTTATCTCCAGGGAATGGGCCAGGAGTCCAGACAGGCTTGGCTGGGTGTACTGCTTATGCAGAGGATCTCAGGAAGAATTCACTTCCAAACAGGTTGTTGGAAGAATGCATTTCCTATGACTACAGAATTGAGGTCCCTGCAAAACCACAATGAGGTACCATCTCATGCCAGTCAGAATGGCGATTATTAAAAAGTCAGGAAACAACAGATGCTGATGAGGCTATGGCAAAATAGGAACACTTTTACACTGTTGGTGGGAGTGGAAATTAGTTCAACCATTGTAGGAGACAGTGTGATAATTCCTCAAGAATCTAGAACCAGAAATACCATTTGACCCAGTGATCCCATTACATATATACCCAAAGGATTATAAATTATTCTACTATAAATACATATGCACATGTATGTTTATTGCAGCACTGTTCACAATAGCAAAGACTTGGAACCAACCCAAATACTCATTAATGATAGACTGGATAAAGAAATTAGGGCACATATGCACCATGGAATATTATGCAGTCATAAAAACAAATGAGTTCATGTCCTTTGCAGAGACATGGATGAAGCTAGAAGCCATCATTCTCATCAAACTGACACAAGAACAGAAAACCAAACACCACATGTTCTCACTCCTAAGTGGGAGTTGAACAATGAGAACACATGGACACAGGGAAGAGAACATCACACATCCGGGCCTGTCAGGGGGTAGAAGAGGGAGAGCATTAGGACAAATACCTAATGTGTGCAGGGCCCAAAACCTAATGACTGGTTGATAAGTGCAGCAAACCACCATACATGTATACCTATGTAACAAACCTGCACATTCTACACGTGTATCCCAGAACTTAAAGTTTTTAAAAACCTTAAAAACTAAAAGAACTGAGGTCCCTGTGGTCCCTATTTCCACACTGGCTGTCAGCTAAAATTCGCTCTCTACTCAGAATCTACCTGATTCCTTTTCATGTGATTCCTTCCATCTTAAAAGCCCCTATACATGAAATCCTCATATTTGGAAACTCTCTTGCCTTCCTCTTCTGCCATAGCTGGAGAAAGCTCTTCCTTTTTTAGGGGCCCATGTCTTTGATTGGGCACACCTTGATAACTCAAGATGTTCTCCATCTCTTAAGATCAACTGTGCTACATAACACAGTATAATAATAAGAGTGCTAACTCATCATATTTATAGGTTTGGGGTATTAGAGAGGCACAGTTTGCTAAGCTATTTTAGAAATTCTGCCAAACATAGACAGCTTTGGCACTTTAATAGCTAAGCTTTTATAAGAGATACACAGATATTTAATTTTATATGGCAAAGAATATTATTTAGACATTTTGCTTTTATTATGGGAATGAATGAGGCAAGAGAGAGGAAGGGAGAAGAGAAAGGAGGGAAGGATATTCAAGGGAGCAAAGTCAAGTTTCTTCTGAAAGGAAAACAAGCAATATAAATTGTGTCCTGCCAGGATTCAGATAAAAGACAGTGAAAAGAAATAAAATTCTGCTGGAGAACCCCTAGTTTAAAAAGGGCATATTGAACATGTGTTTATCTTTGCTCCCTCTATAAACTCCACTGAAATTATCTAAAAAATAAAAATAATGAAAATTGTTTAAATCGAGAATAAAGAAAACAAGCAAGGAGACAGCAAATGACAGCAGAGGTCAACAAAGTTTTGGAAGTTGAAAAACAGGGTGATGAAACTTAGCTAAGCAGAGGAGGCTTGAATCCAGATGCCTCTAGAAGAGGATAAAGACCAGAAGAAGAGACAAATTCACTGTGTATTATTTACTTTAAAAGTAGATGGCTACTCCATTTCTTCCCACAAAACAGAGTTGGTAGCATTTTTATTTTTTTGAAAGAGGATCTGTCTCTGTTGCCCAGGCTGGAGTGCAGTGGCACGATCTCAGTTCATTGCAACCTCTGTCTCCCAGGCTCAAACAATCCTCCCAGCTCAGCCTTCCGATAGTCATGTGCCATCACGTCCAGCTAATTTTGTATTTTTGTAGAGATGGGGTTTCACCATGTTTCCCAGACTGGTCTCAAACTCCTGGGCTCAAGCTATCCACCTACCTCCACTTCCCAAAGTGCTGAGATTACAAGCGCGAGCCATCACACCTGACCCAAAGTTGGTAGCTTTTGAAAGTAGCTAGTACTTTCTTAGAAAAATGTGTCCAATATGGCCTGAATTTACTGAAATGCACATAACCGCATTAAATTAACAAAAGCAAACCACGGGAGAACATCCTTGGTACTTTTCCAAAGGTTGCATTCTAGACTCATTTCTGCTGGCTCAAGGTCAATTCATTGGCTTGTCAATAGCTCTCCAGTAAGTTCAATGGAAGACCCAGCTGACTGTGATCAAAGCTGAAAGAAACAAAGCTGGCCCTGGAACCTGTGTCAGGGTGTGAGAGAGAGAGAGAGAGAGAGAGAGAGAGTGTGTGTGTGTGTGTGTGTGTGTGTGTGTGTGTGTGTGTGTATCATACTGTGCAACACTGGGAAATATGGGAAATGTCACTAAAACTCCTTGAATGACATAGGATATGGCATTTCTCATTCTGGAGACATTTGTTCAGCTATACTTAAGAAGCAGCCCTTCCTTATCCTTGGAAGATTTACTCTTTGTCTTTCTTAGTCAAGAAAATATCTTTTAAAATACTAAAGAAAAAGAGAGATATGGGGGATAGAACATATTCCAACAGAAAATCAATGCTATATTATAAACATTCAGCTGTTTCTTACTAAATCAGAAATAGCTGAGTCAAAAGTAAAAAACATGATGGCTATGACAAATGGTGGGTGATAAATAAAAGTGATCTTTTCCCTGAAGCTGTTTCACTTCCTCATCATAGAATGGCATGCCCCGCATATATGTGTGCCTATACCTAAACTTGTGCTGGATCCACTCTCTGCTGGTTTTCCTCTGATGTACCTCTATTGCTTCTACTCATTGACTTTTCTCTGTTTCTAGTTAAAAGTGTAATATATTCACTGACTCTTTTTTATATAAAATCAGTCACTTTGGAATTATGACCTATTAAAAAGCTCAGTACTGTAAAACCTAAGTAAAATTAAGCGATAAACCGACTTTCTTCTTGCTAGAGAAAAATTATGCCTGTATGTATACTTATAATATACTTACAAAAACTCCAGTGGGATCTAAATAAAATTGGGCTGAAAGATATCTAAATATAAGCTAAGATGCATCCGCATCATTTATTTGAGCATTCTAATTCTCATACCACCATACATAATATTATAATAATGTCACTAACATGGTGAAGGTTTTGTAGTTGACAAATATATTCAAAATTGATTAAGTTGTGAATAATAATAAGCTATGAGTACTTTTTAATTTTAAGTTAACAATTCCCAAAGGCCTTAAAATCAACCACATCCAGAAACATTTGCTTGCACTTTTTTATTAATCTTCTCTATATATCAGTGTATAGCAGGAAAGACATCTATCTCTATTATAAAACAAAAACACTAACTAAACTTTCATTTGGATATGTCACTCTGTGTACAAAAAGACAATCAACGTATTAGCTGAATATTTCTCCAAATGTGAAGACATGGTTTTCTTTTTAGTTTTGCTTTTTATTTAAGTTCTAGCAAATTCCACATCCACTGGTGACAGTTGTATAGAAGTAATCACTACCCATTAAAAAGTAATAGCTTATTAACACTATCACAAATAAAATGATATAGCAGTGGCAACAGAATAAAATCTATTTCACCTTATCAACCCTAGAACCTAGCCTATTGCTTAAATTCATTAAATAAATAAATAAGTGGACAAATGAACTAAAAACAAGTTGCTTCAAAAAAAATCTCTTCCTGCATGGTTTTCACTTTAAGAAATAAAAATATAATTTTTCTACAACCCTGGAAGTAGAATAATCTTGAAAAATATGAATTTAATACAGAATCTAAAAACTAAGAATTTAAGTCTTTAAATGACTCTTTGAATTTTAATTCTTATCTTAAAAACCAGACAAGTTCTATGATTCAGGGTAAGTAGATTGACATTTGCAACATACATCAATATGGACCTAAGAAATCAGCCCTCATTTGGATGTGAATATAACTAGTACTTACCCATAGGCAACGACTCCCTTTGACTGAGTAACTAGTAAGGCCCCGATAGACACATTCAGGACATTCTCTAGTATCCCAGTCTGTTGAGCAGTGATGACTTGATGAGCCAAATTCTGTAATTTGTTACTTGATAAGGATGAAATCATTCCATTGCTCCTTACTGTTGGCAAATTACCAATTTCGATGACAATCACTTTTGAGATAGTTTCCACAGTTGTTGGTGGTGAAACCCTGTATGAGTTCATTTCCATCATGAGAGGTCTACGTTGACTGACTCTTCTATAATGACTAGCACAAGTCACAGTAGGGCAATTGCGCTTTCTTTTTGCTCTACTGTCAGCAATGGCCTTTAAGGTCTCTTCATGGCCAGGCATTTCATGAATAAATCTGATTTGGTTGTGGCCAATCTGTAAGAATTTACTTAGTCTTTCAAGTATTACTATTTCCCAGCCCTTTTCTAAGACTGAAACCATAACAGTGAGGGCCAAGTGAATGGAAACACCTGAGCGTATTTCAATGGGCTCCTCTCCTTGTAGGACAACATACAGGAGGTTATCCATGATGCTGAAATAGTTGGCACCAGTAGATTCATTCAGCAATAAGGAAGTCGACTGAATCAGAGTGGGTGGAATAAAACTTTCCCCTAAGAAGATGTGGGGGCTCTGGAGCTCATGGTAAAATACAGCCAAGAGAAGCTTGGAGGTACTTTTGTTACCCAATAGAAAAAAACGTAAAACTTGAGGAGTTTGATCCATGAAGCAGACCTTGGTGATTTGCCTGGTGGGTAAGATAGAGTAGAAAGTAGACAGTGACCCAGAGGTAGAGCAGGGAAAATTGGCATTTACACTACTAAAGATGTCAACAAAACCACTAGTCACAGATACAACTGGATATAACTTCTGGTTTGCCCAAGTGGCGTCAGCACTATCAAGGACTAGGACCACTTGGTCAGTCTGTTTGCAGATAAATCCCTGCATCAGAAATCGGTATGTACATTTCTGTTCTTCTCTAAATGTACCTGTAAAAGAAAAGAAACAAAACAAGTGGTTTATGAGTTATGCTTTCTCAATGATGATTTGTAATCCATCACTCTCCCCATCATCTATAATCTGATAAAATATTTATTAAACATCTAATTGGGCCAGATACTGAGAGTGTAAGGAAGTGTAAGGAAGACTGGGACAAAATATAAAAAGATAAATACATTAAATAATAGTTCTTTAATACATTTAAAAATATATGTTACATGATGTTATTTAAAATTAATAATGGAGATAATAACTGAGAAAAGGAGTTGAAGAAGTAAAAGAATCAAGACAATGAAATAATATAATCATTAAGGGGTCCTGAGGAAAAAACAAGGGCCATATAACACAAAATAGTTCACCTCTGGTCACCAAATGTGTAGGTATTTCTCCACACCAACAACCAATTCTCCAGTGGATACAAACTGGGTGTCATATAATTCAACCCAATTCTGATACTAAACAAAGTTAGTGTAGACTCCACGAGGGAAGGGCTTAGTCTTACAAAAGTGCCCCCATTTCATATGCCAATTGCAAGTCCCAGGTTGTGGTCTGTGCTTCTGAAAAACAGGCTATAAATCAGGGCTCTCACGACACCCTCCTTGAATTCAATTAATTTGTTAGAGAGGTTCACAGAACTCAGGGAAACATTTATTTATGTTTTCTCATTTATTATAAAGGATATTACAAAAGATGCAGAGGACCAGACAGATGGAAGAGATGCATAGGACAAGGCATGTGAGAAGAGGCACGGAGCTTCCACGCCTTCTCTGCATGTTTCACCTTTCAGACACTTTCGTGTGTTCAGCAACCTGAAAGCTCTCCCAATCCTGCCCTTCTGAGCTTTCGTGGAGGCTTCATTATGTAAGTATGATTGACTAAATTATTGGTTGTTGGTGAATGACTCAACCCTCAGACCCTCTCCCTTTCCCTAGGATGGGGCTGGTGAGGAGATGAGGCTTAAAGTTCCAACCCTCTAGTCACATGGTTGGTTCCCCTGGCAACCAGCCCCATCCTAAGGCTATCCAGTAGTTGGGCCATGTGCTCCTTAGAAAAAAAGACATTCCTATCACCCAGGAAATTCCCAGTGATTTAGGAACTGTGTAACAGATGTTTCTATCACTCAGGGAATTACAAACATCTTAGCAACAAGAGTCAAAGATCAAATCAGCAACCAGAATCAAAGATCAAATATTCGAACAGAAGAGTCTCATAGCACTACCCATTTTGGTAGCTCTGCCTCAGGAACCAGGCAGATATCTATAGGTATCTGTATCTATATCTATATCTATAGATATCTGTATCTGTATCTATATCTATATCTGTATCTATATAATCTATCTAGATATATCTATCTATATATCTGGATATATCTATATATGTAGATATATCTATACATGTAGATATATCGATATACCTATGTAGGTAGATACATATCTACATGATGATTTGTAATCCATCATTCTCACCATCATCTATAATCTGATAAAATATTTATTGAACATCTAATTGTGCCAGATACTGAGAGTATAATTATATATAGATAGATAGATAGATAGATAGATAGATATAGATCTCTGTAGATCTAGATCTAGATATATAATATAGAGAGATATAGATACAGATACAGATATATATATGGATAATCTCACAATATCATAGCTCCATAATAGAAATAGGGTACAAGAGAAGGGGTAGTAACATCCAAGTGAGTGGGAGAAGAGGTAGATGGAAGGGAATGGGTAGAACAGAGAAATTATGGAGGCATATTAAAATTGAAGAGGTGCATCTGACCAGATTGTGAAAGAGTTTAGATGCCAAACTACATAATTTACTCATACTCTATTTTTCTCTAAACATAAAAAGTAAAGAAATAAAAGAGAAGGGAAAGAAGAAATTAGTAACTTGGGAAGTTGCTGATATTCAAGAGCCCAAGTTGAAGATGACGAAGGTTAATATAAACATTTAAAGGAACTGTGTTATTCATTATTTTCACCATTCCTAATACTCCCTCTGTGAACCTAGAATAGTTGTTTTGAATCCATAGGGATATTTTATCTTTCAACAAAGAATTTCTTTGATTTAAAATTTATATTCACAAAATTATTCTGTATTGTTTTCTAGATTTTTTAAATTTGCCTTAGTGCAAGTGCATCAAAGTAGCCTAAGTGGAACAAAAAAAAATAATTTTAATGTAGGAAATACTAGATTTGAGTATAATGTAGCCTTTCCTATATCCTTCCATTCATATAATATAATTATAAATCTATGCTAAACCTGTCCATGGTGTCACTAAATTTAACTACTAAAGTGTTACTTCAGGAGTAGGGCACATGGTTTATTACTTATTCTTCAACAATAACAGCAAAAACAGGGATAATTAAAAGTCACAAGGAATATTATAAAATATTTAAAACAATAAAAATTATAATCTTACTACATTAATATTTTGGAATGAAGTTAAAACAGTACTTTTATGGAGGAATTTATAGTGTTAAATGCTTATATAAGCAAAGAATTGTCTAAGAGCAATGCCCTATGGTACTACCTTAAGACTTTAGAAAAAAGATATAATGGACAGCATGGTGACTGTAGCTAATAATACCGCACGGTAGAATTAAAATTTGCTAAGAAGGTAGATCTTATATATTCTCACCACACACACACACACACACACACACACACACACACACACATAAGCAGAAAGGTAGCTAAGAGGTAAAGGATATATTAATTAGCATTTACAATGTGTATGTGTATCGAAACATCACATTGTATAATATATCCTAACCAGCCTCATGAAAGCTGGAAAAAAATAAAAGATCTGCATGACAAAAAAAATTTTTAAGGAATTTAGACAAAGAGTACAGCAAAGTCAAAGAAAGGAAATAATCAATATGATAGCAGAAATCAGTGAAGTAGAAAAGAAACAAACAACAACAAAACAGAATAAAACAACAAAGAAAACGGTTCTCAGAAAACAGCAACAAAATTGACTAACCCTTCCCTAGACTGATCAACATAAAAAGAGAATACAAATCACCAATTTCAAGAATGAAAGAATTACCATTACAGATTCTGCAGATAAAAAATAAGAAACTATTACAAATGAATTTTTTGCCAACACATTCAACAACTTAGATGAAGTAGACAAATTTCTTTAAAATTGACACAAGATAAAACAGAAATTTTGAACTGTTCTATGTCTCTTAATAAAATTGGATTCATTACATTGAATGCTAAATTATTAAAGAAAAATTTAATTATCAAATTTAAAGTAATAGTCACTTTCACATTGTGTTTCTTCCTTATGATTATATAATAGGATAACTCTAATGTTAATCAAGTGTTGTCTTCAGAAGCATGGATCCAGTGTGAAGGAAATTAATTCCATGGTCTTACTGGCCCTAGAAATTTTGTTTTGGAATCCTCATACACCAATCTCTACTACAGTTGTATTATTTCCAAATAAGATAGTTAGGTAATATTTCCTCATGGAAAACCCTCAAATCACAGTGGTTCTCCTTTTCTAAACTTAGCAGCTAACTATACTTTCTGCATATTTTTTTTCAGCCTTATTGATGTCACTGATTAATCACTCACATTCCATCCAATTTTATGAATCTCTGGCTTTGTTCTTCCTGCTTCTCATCTAGGAGGTATAATGTCTTAAAGTGACCTCTACAGATGTACATTTCTTTTAGAATTATGAATAAATAATTAAAACAATCATTTCCTTTGTTGATGATTCTCTCATTCTTCGCTACCATTTTGACTGTATATAATTTGATAAATCACACGATATTAGTAGGCATCAGTGTTCTTAAGGGTTATTTCTCCAGGCCAGGGACAGTGTCTCATCTCTAAAGGAGGGTCAACATTCTACCTCAAACACAGTAGATGCTTTTAATATGTATTAGCTGATTGATATGTAATGTCCTTTTCAAAATTCCTATTCTTCAAATCACTTTATGTATACTTTCCAGGTGTCTAATTATAAGACTCTTACTCTACAATACAAACACATTTTAAGTCAACTCAGCATAACAATAATAATTGAATATATCACAAAAAAAATTATTGTATTGTCCTCTAAATTTATTCCTAATACATGTTAGGCCAATACTATAATGCATCTATTTCACATGTATCCATAGGATTGAATTTATGGCTGACTATACTTCTATAAATTTTCTTCTGCTATTGTATCACATAGTTGATTTGTCCACAACAGATTCTGTTGTAATAAAGCATTTTTGGAACAATGCATTTATTCATTAAATAAATACACACGGAGAAACATGAGTTTTTCTTGCACACCTCCATTCCTTAAGACAGGTACCTTCCAAGGCCAAAATAACAAAAATAGGCCATTTAGAATGTAATTCACGTTTTTTAGAGTAATAAGGTACAGGAGCTATACTAGTAGGATGTATTCCTTCAAAGAGGTCCTGCGATAAAGTTCATTTTAACTTATTTATTTGTTTAGTTTTACATATTCCACCCAGAAGCCAATCCATCATAAAGGCTGGTCACCCAAGCCATTTCTGCCCTAAGGATCCAAACTTCCCCATTCCACTATTCAGTCATGACAGTGGATGAAAAAGAGTATGACAAACTACCTAGATAGAAGGCAGGAGCTTGAGAAGGAAAGAAAGAGACAAAAAAGAGATGGGTTTGAATGGTGCAGGATTGGAGCCTGAGAGGGCACAATCTCTGCTGAAGGTGTGTGATGCAGAACACTTGCACACCCGGGCAAGTTTAGCTCAGGCCCAGTGCCCATGAGGAAACTCAGGAATAAGATGACAGAAAATGAAGTCACCAATGTTCATGACCCATTGGAACTTTGTATAAATTTAATTACAAACTAGTTCAACCATTGTGGAAGACAGTGTGGAGATTCCTTAAAGACCTAGAAATAGAAATTCTGTTTGACCCAGTAATCCCATTACTGGGTATATATCCAAATGATTATAAATCATTCTATTATAAAGACATGCACACATATGTTCATAGTGGCACTTTTTACATTAGCAAAGACCGAGAATCATCCCAAATACCCATCGACAATCAACTTGACAAGGAAAATGTGGCACATATGCACCATGGAATACTATGCAGCCATAAAAGATGATGAGTTTGTGTCCTTTGTAGGGACATGGATGAATCTGGAAACCATCATTCTCAGCAAACTGACACAAGAACAGAATATCAAACATGGCATGTTCTCACTCAGAGGCAGGCATTGAGCACACTGGGGTCTGTTGGGGG
>CAUYQU010087223.1:0-15716 GCA_963574635.1 Cheracebus regulus
AAAAACAAACACCACAGGTTCTAACTCACCGGCAGGTTTTCAAAATTTTTAACACTTGGACACTGGGTGGGAAGCAACCCCCCTGTGGTGGGTAACTTGGGGAGGGGCGGTGTCGGGTTGGGGAGTTGGGGAGAGATAACATGGGGAGAAATGCCAGATATAGGTGATGGAGTGGAAGGCAGCAAACCACATTGCAATGTATATACCTATGCAACAATTGTGCATGTTCTTCACATGTACCGCCAAACCTAAAATGCAATAAAATTAAAAAAAAAAAAAGGGAATCTCCATACTGTTTGCCATAGTGGTTGTACTAGTTTACATTCCCACCAGCAGCATAAAAATGTTGCCTTTCTGTAACATCCATGTCAACATCTGTTTTATTTTTTGATTTTTTTAAAATTTTGGTCATTCTTGCAGGTGTAAGGTGGTACTTCACTGTGGTTTTGATTTGCATTTCCCTGATCATTACTGATGTTGAGCATTTTTTCATTTGCTTGTTAGCCATTTGTATACCTTCTTTTGAGATATCTCTATCCATGTTCTTTGCTCACTTTTTGATGGGATTTTTTTTCTTGCTGATTTGTTTGAATTCCTCATAGATCCTGGGTATTAGTCCTTTGTCAGGTGCATAGTTTGCAAATATATTCTCTCACATCGTGGGTTGTCTGCTTTCTCTGCTGATTATCTCTTTTGGTATGCAGAAGCTTTTTAGTTTAATTAAGTCTTATCTATTTATCTTTGCTTTTGTTGCATTTATTTCTGGGTTCTTGGTCATAAACTCTTTTCCTAAGCCAATGTCTAGAAAATATTTCTGATGTTATTTTCTAAAAATTTGATGGTTTCAGGTCTTTGATCTAAGTCTTTGGGTCATCTTGAGTTTATTTTTATAAAAGGTGAGAGATGAGAATCCAGTTTCGTTCCTCTACATGTGGTTTGCCAATTATCCACCACCATTTGTTGAATAGAGTGTTCTTTCCCCACTTTATGTTTTTGTTTGCTTTGTCAAAGATCAGTTGGCTATAATTATTTGACTTTATTTCTGTAATATTTATTCTGTTCCAATGATCTATGTGCCTGGTTTTATACTAGTACCATGTTATTTTGGTAACTATAGACTTGTAGTATAGTTTGAAGTTGGGTAACATAATGCCTCCAGTTTTGTTATTATTGCTTTGTCTTGCTGTGGCTACTCAGGCTCTTTTTTTGTTCCATATTAATTTTAGGATTTTTTTTCTAGTTCTGTGAAGAATGCTGCTGGTATTTTGATGGGAATTGAATTGAATTTGTAGATTACTTTTTGCAGTACGGTCATTTTCACAATATTGATTCTATCCATCTATGAGCATGGGAAGTGTTCCCGTTTGTTGTCTGAATACTTTTTTTTTTTATTGTGTTGTTGTTTTATAGCCTCTGTGAGATGTATGCTTTAAGGAGATCCTATTGTGGTGTACTTAAGCATTTTGTTTCAAGGTTTAGAGCTCATTTTAGCACTTCTTGTAGTGCTGGCTTTGTAGTAACAAACTTCTTCAGCATTTATTTGTCTGAAAAAGACTTTGTCTCTCCTTCATTTATAAAGTCCAATTTCATTGAATATAAACTTTTTGGCTGATAAATATTTTGTTTGAGGGGTAAGATGAGAACCTAATTGTTTCTAGCTTGTAGTGTTTCTGCTGAAAATTTTGCTATTAATCTTATAGGCTTTACTTTATAGATTACCTGATGCTTTTGCCTCATAGCTCTTAAGATTCTTTCTTTTGTCTTGACTAGATAACCTGATGACTATGTGTCTAGATGATTATCTTTTTTGAGATGAATTTCCCATGTGTTCTTTCACCTTCTTGTATTTGGATGTCTAGATTTCTAGCAAGATCAGAGATGTTTTCCTCACGTATTTCCTGAAATATATTTGTCAAACTTTTAAGATTTATCTTCTTTCTCAAGATCTGCAATTACTATGTTTGGTTATTTAGTATAATCCTGGATTTCTTGTGGGCTTTATATTTTAATTATTTTTCTTTTTCTTTGTTGATTGCATAATTTGTAAGCCTTGTTTTTGAGCTCTGAGGTTCCTTCTTCTCCTTTTTTAAATTTTATTGTTAAAACTTTCCAGTGTATTTTCCATTTATCTAAATGTGTCTTTCATTTCCAGAGGTTGTGATTGTCTTTTCTTTATGATATCTATTTCTCTGGAGACTTTATCTATATCCTGAATTTTTTTTAATCTCTTTAAGTTCATTTTTACCTTTCTCTGGTACCTGCTTGAGTAGCTTAATAATTAACCTTCTGAATTCTTTATCTGGTATTTCAGAGTTTTCTTTTTGGTTTGGATCCATTGCTAAAGAGCCAGAGTAATTTTTGGGAGTGTTATCGAACCTTGTTTTTCATATTACTGGAATTACTCTACTGATTCCTACTCATTGGGTAGACTGTTTTAGTGGAAGGATTTGGAACTCAAGGGTTGCTATACATACTCTATTGTCACATGGAGTGATCCCTTGATGTGGTGGTCTCCCCATTCCCCTAAAGATGGGGCTTCCTGAGAGCCAGACTGCAGTGACTGTTAATGCTCTTCTGGGTCTAGCTACTTCTTGGGGCTAGTGGGCTTGGAGATGTTGCTGGGGAATGTTTGTAAAGAGTCCTGTGATGTGATTCATCTTTAGTTTTCCTAGCCATGGATACCAGCCCCTGCTCCAATGGAGGTGGCAGGAGAATGAGGTTGACCCTGTGGGAGTGCTTGGTTGTAGTTTTGTTTAATACACTGGTTTTCTCAAATGTTGGTTATGCTACCAGTGAATTTTTCATGTGGAAAGACTCAGGTTCTCAGATTAGACAGGATGTTGTATGTGGTGGAATTGGCTGTTGTTTTCTTTTTCTTTGGAGCAGGGTAGTATTGTTATGAGTTGCTATAATGTCTTGAGTTGGTTGATTTCTATCCAGAAGGTGTTGCTTTCAAGAGAACACAAGCTGCAGTAGTAGAAGGGAGAATATAAGCTTGCCTTATGTTGCTGAGGATAAGTATTCTAGTTTCTCAGAAAATGAGTGGGGCCATAGAGCTCCCAAAAGTTTATGTCTTTTCTCTTCAGCTACCAGGGTAGGTAGAGAAAAACCATCTGGTGGGGGCTGGGTTAGGTGTGCCTGAGCTCAGACTCTCCTTGGGCAGGCCTTGCTGTGGCCACTATGGATGATGGGGGTGTGGTTCTCAGGCCAATGGAGTTATGTTCCCATTTAGATTATGGCTGCCTCTTTGACATCATACAGGTTTCCAAGAAAGGGGAGGAAGGCCAGCAGTGACATGCCTTATCCAGGTCCCATGCAGCCAGCAAGGCCAGTCTCAATTCCACTGTGCCACACCAACAGCACCAAGTTTATATTCGGGCTATATCCTGAAGGCCTACAACAATATTCAACAGCCCTTTATGCTAAAAATTCTCAATAAACTAGGTATTGAAGGAACATATCTCAAAATAATGAAAGCTATTTATGACAAACCTACAGCCAATATCATACTGAATGGACAAAAACTGGAAGTGTTCCCTTTGAAATCTGGCACTAGGCAAGGATGCCCTCTCTCACCACTCCTTTTCAATATAGTATTGGAAGTTCTAGCCAGAGAAATTAGGCAAGAAAAGAAAAATAAAGCGTATTCAAATAGGAAAGGAGGAAGTCAAATTGTCTCTATTTACAGATGACATGACTGTATATTTAGAAGACCCTATCATTTCAGCCCAAAATCTCTTTAAACTGATAAGCAACTGCAGCAAGGTCTCAGGATACAAAATCAATGTGCAGAAATCACAAGCATTCCTACACACCAATAACAGACAGAGAGCCAAATCATGAGCAAACTCCCATTCACAATTGCTACAAAGAGAATAAAATACCTAGGAATACAACTAACAAAGGATGTAAAGGACCTTTTCAAGGAGAACTACAAGCCACTGCTCAATGAAATAACAGAGGACACAAACAGATGGAGAAACATTCCATGCTCATGGTTAGGAAGAATCAATATTGTGAAAATGGCCATATTGCCCAAAGTAATTTATAGATTCAATGCTATCCTCATCAAGCTACCAATGACCTTCTTCACAGAACTGGAAAAAACCAGCTTAAACTTCATATGGAACCAAAAAAGAGCCTGCATAGCCAAGACAATCCTAAGCAAAAAGAACAAAGCTGGAGACATCATGTTACCTGACTTCAAACTATACTACAAGGCTGCAGTAATCAAAACAGCATGGTACTGGTTCCAAAATAGAGACCTAGACCAATGGAACAGAACAGAGGCCTCAGAAGCAACACCACACATCTACAATCATCTGATCTTTGACAAACCTGAGAAAAAGAAGCAATGGGGAAAGGATTCCCTATTTAATAAATGGTGTTGGGAAAACTGGCTAGCCATGTGTGGAAAGCAGAAATTGTAACCCTTCCTGACATCTTACACTAAAATTAACTGCAGATGGATTAAAGACTTAAACACAAGACCTAACACCATAAAAACCCTAGAAGAAAACCTAGGCAAAACCATTCAGGACATAGGCATAGGCAAGGACTTCATGACTAAAACACCAAAAGCATTGGCAACAAAAGCCAAAATACACAAATGGGATCTAATTAAACTCCAGAGTTTCTGTACAGCAAAAGAAACAATCATTCGAGTGAACCAGCAACCAACAGAATGGGAAAAATTTTTGCAATCTACCCATCTGACAAAGGGCTAATGTCCAGAATCTACAAAGAACTACAACAGATTTACAAGACAGTAACAAACCCATCCAAAAGTGGGCAAAGGATATGAACAGACACTTTTCAAAAGAAGACATACATGAGGCCAACAAACATATGAAAAACTACTCATCACCATTGGTCATTAGAGAAATGCAAATCAAATCCACATTGAGATACCATCTCACGCCAGTTAGAATGGCAATCATTAAAAAATCTGGAGACAACAGATGCTGGAGAGGATGTGGAGAAATAGGAACGCTTTTACAGTGTTGGTGGGAGTGTAAAGTAGTTCAACCATTGTGGAAGACAGTGTGGTGATTCCTCAAGGACCTAGAAATAGAAATTCCACTTGACCCAGCAATCCTATTACTGAGTATATATTCAAAGGATTATTAATCTTTCTGTTATAAAGACACATGCACATGTATGTTCATTGCAGCACTGTTTACAATAGCAAAGACCTAGAACCAACCCAAATGCCCATTGATGATAGACTGGACAAGGAGAAAGTGGCACATATATGCCATGGAATACTATGCAGCCATAAAAAATGATGAGTTTGTGTCCTTTGTAGGGACATGGATGAATCTGGAAACCATCATTCTCAGCAAACTGACACAAGAACAGATAATCAAACACCGCATGTTCTCACTCATAGGCAGGTATTGAACAATGAGAACACATGGACATAGGGAGGGGAGCATCACACACTGGGGTCTGTTGTATGGGGCCAGGGGTGGCACAGCGGGGGGATGGGGAGGTTGGGGAGGGATAACATGGGGAGAAATGCCAGATCTAGGTGACAGGGGGATGGAGGCAACAAACCACATTGCTATGTATGTACCTATGCAACAATCCTGCATGATCGCACATGTACCACAGAACCTAAAGTACGACAAAATAAATAAATAAATAAAAGCATAGATTTTACATGTTAAAAAAAAAACTAGTAAAGAGCAGGGCATGAAAAATAGTTACATCTCCTTTAATCATTTTCAGCTTCCTTCTTTCTTGTTGACATTGTATTTATTATCTGTTGTTGCCCCTTTCCCTATATTCTGCTTCTGTTCACATTTTCTTTACAAAGATTTCAAATAAAAATTGCTTATTGCTACTTAGTCACCATTATTTTTCTTTGCACAATAAAAATATTGCTAGGGCAAATTTTGAAACTTGGCATTTGTCAATAATTCTTTTAGGAAAAAAAATTGTTTTATCATTTTTTTCTAAAAAAGTAAACCCTTCTCTATTGACATTCTCTTTTGTAACAGGATTCAGGGTAATTTCTCTACAAATGAAAACTACAAAACAACTTATGTTACCTATCTATAATCTACAGCACAAAGTCCAGATTTTGTTCTTTGCTCTATAAGGCTCTCTGAAATAATGTCGAAATCTGACTTTTTTGCCTTATCTCTAAATGTTACCTTCCTTGTATCTCATCCACTGGCTGCCAATAATTTTTTCATTTTTTTCTGAAAAAGTCATTCTCATTAGTGCCATGCTCTTTGCACATGATATTCCTTTGCCTGGGAACCCTTTCACCAACTTTTAGGACTGTACAATCTAATTCTGATCCTTTAGCTCAAATAAATTCCATTTCCTTTGAGATGCCTCCCTTTATTTCTTCAAAGAATGAACATATATGTTGCCACAGAACTTTTGCAAACCTCTACTATAGGACTTAACCCATTGTAGTTATTTGTGGATGTATTTGTCTCTTTCAGATTGAGTTACTAGAGAGAACAGGTGACATTCTAGTCATTTATGTATTTCTTGAATCGAGCACTCATGAGCATGAGTAAAAGGTAATAGTTTCTTAGTTAATGTCTGACAGCAGAAGAAGTGAATGAATAAGTAATTTAATGAAGTCATGATTGACACTGTGGTAGACACTAGGTTCCCTGTGATTCCCTTGTAGCGCATATTCTTCTTTTCTTGTCACGCAGCATTCTTATTAAACTGAGAAGATAATCTAAAATGGTCTGTAAATCCTTTCCAGAAGATCAAATAAATATTCCTATGTACGGCCTAGGTGAAATTTATGAGGCTACAAGAATGGTGAAATGAGATCAGTCAGTCAAGTGTGGAGGAAAGTAATTAGGGCTGGAAAAGAGTGAAACTATTAGAATAGAGAAGACTGGATTGGAGAATATTAATATTCTAGAAAATAACAAGCTTATGACAGGAATACTAAATCAGAGTCATGAGGAAATAAAAGTATAGATAAAGACTGAATTTATCATAGCCCATGACAAGGAGGAGGGACTGACTTTTAATCAACAGTATTTATTGAGTCCCTACTACATGTGCCAAAATAAAAGTTTAACTAGGTACTGGGTGACACATAAAGAAATAATCATGAAAGCTGGCAAATAGGAGGTGACCAATGAAACTAAAGATTTAATTTTACTTGCACACTGACTTTGTAGCTTCCCCAATGTAATTTTGTCTGATCTGAGTTGTGGCAAGATATCCTGTTATATGCAGTCACGGGTATTCCTGCTGAGAGTCATTTACTGTGCTGGATTTACCATCAGAGGGACCAGATTTATAGAAAAATGAACATTTATTGTTGCTAGATGGAGTTGATCATGGAGTGAAAACTAACAGTATGTTCACCTGTAAGTTTTAAGTGCTGTGCAAAGAAAGGCTCTTTAGAGGACATTGTCAGAATCTACTGTTTAAATTTGTGCATTTAGTTTCTGGGAAATATTTTTTAAACCTGTCCTAGGAGCTATTGAGAACCAGAGTCTATTTCAGTTCCCCTATCAACTGTGCAATAGAGATCTACATTCAAAATTTAGCCTAAGTTGCTCTAAAACAAAAACAACATGGTTATATCCTGCTTTGGGAAATCTAGTATTCAAGTAGCTAAATTTAGAGATTATGAGAAGAAACTTGGGGATTTTTTGTCATTATAGAAGAAGTGTTAACTGTGCAAAACCATTTGCTAATGAGAATCAAGCTTTCTGGGAATGTTTATATGATCTGTAACATTAAACAAACTACATACAATTTTCAGGGCGTTATGTATATTTGCCCAAATTGGATTATCTGTAATATCTATATTAACTTAAGTACCATTTATTTTCTGATATCAGAAAATTTCAGATTTAACTTTTAATCAGGCAATTTTTTTATGAGGAAGGTTGAGCTGAAGGATAGACGAAGCATACTTGCTATATTGTGTGATATCTATCAGGGAATATACCTTCGAGTTACCAGCACTTGCATGGGAGCAATGAAGCTGAAAACATTTTAGGGAAAATTCAAATACGTTGGCATAGCTGGTATATTTGGAGATGTTGTAGAGGTTGATGAAGAAGAGCTAGGAAGTAGATAATGTAAGTCAAGCCTGAGTTGAAGAGGCAGAAATTTGTACTCTGAGACCTTAGTGGAGGACCAGCAACCTTGCTCAGAGGGGTATGCTTTCACTGCTATTGAAGCCACGTACTTGGAACATAACATCTGATAGTTAAGAAAGATAATCTGATAATAAGTGTTAGTATTCAAAAATTGGCATTTTAAGTTCCTATTTTTAATGGTTCCTGGATAGAAAACCATTGCTGTTTTTTTCCCCCTCTGGATATGTAGAAGTTAATGGAAGAACTGTTTGAACAACAGCATGCTACACCTTGAATCTATTTTAAGAACATTCTTTCATGGCATCTATTCACTTGATCATAAAACGTGGTTCTCATTCATACAGATAAACAAAAAGGACAAAAAAGAAAATTAAATGACTGCCAGTGTACATCAGACATAAATTACTGTCATTAAGAATTACTGTAAAAAGAGATCACACGTTGTGTAGTTAAATATTTAATTCTTTTTGTATCCTGAGATACCAGTTAATATCCTTTTCTTTTAGCATAGACCTTAATTTTCTAGTTTCTTCTGGGTTCTAGAAGTAGAAAATGCACTGTTATGCACTGATGCTCACTACTAGATTTTAATACAGACTATTACCTAAAAGCATTTGACTAATTGTCATATGCAAGTAAAATTATTTTGGTTCTCTTTGTCATGAAGAGGAAAATGTTATATTAGAGTATTTGATAAAAGAAAAGAAAAAATGTAGTAAGAAAACACTTCTATAGCCATGAGATAGGGTTTTCAATAAGATTATGATTAGTGTGACTCAGAGACATCACTAAAAAAATTTAAAATAAGATTATGAATAAAATAAGCATGGTAGAATAAAATCTAAAATAATTGTTGTGTCATTATTCATGTTATGAAAAGCCCTACAGTCCAGGATAGTTAAATCTTTTGCTCTTGTCTGTGAATATTATTAACCACCAGATTTAGAAAAACAGGTTTTGTTTTTTTGTTTTTGTTTTTGTGTTTCACTTCTACCATGGGAAATGTTTAATTCTTTGGATGCTTTCTCACATTATTCTAATGATAAATTTTTAGAAAAGAGTGAAGTATGAATTTTACTCCAATGTATAGAAGGAATAGTTTCCCTAGGAAAAAATAGTTTTGCTTTATCAGGATCACCATTATGAGGAATTTTTGCAAAGCCCCTAATAAACTGCACCCATATCCCCCTGTCCAATTTCTGAACAAATCAAAAAATAAAGATATTGTTGATCAAGAACCAAGATACCACCTTATAGATGAAGAAACCAAAAGTTATGGGTACAGCTTAGTATAAAATCCAAAAGTGCTACCTACTGAATGCCATAATTAGACGGTCTTAGCCAATAGAAGGCAGTATTGAACCAGTACCCACCTGATATGTATTGATGAAAGGAAGACTCTGGAAGAGTAATGTATTTTCAAACAAAGAACAAAAAACGAAGCTAAGTTATTCTTCTCATTTTTACCAATTAGTTAGATCATCCTCCATTATGTGGGGGCAGAATGAGTAAAGAAGCAAGCCAATGCCAGAAATGTGCTTGGAAAAAATGTGGAGAGAGATTAGCAAAGTCATCAAAGTATTTGATAAAAGAGTAGTATCATGCAATATTTAGCAGAAATAAAGCTGTCTAAACGATTTATAATACATTTGATACACACTCAGAAGTTGAGAATTCTTTAGGAGAACTGGTGGAAAATTAAGAAAAAAATTAGATCAAGGTCAATAGATTATAGGTTAAGAAAAGAAAACAGTAATAAAATATAAATAAGAAGAGGAAACAATTAATTGGAAAGTTTCCAAGTTTAAATTTAGTTTAGGTTAATAAATTGATCATACTCAAATGAAGTCTACAATAGTGAACGACAAGTCTCATTCATACTGCTCCCATTTCACATAGGAAAAAAGTTAATAACAAGAATTAGAAAAGAACAAAAAATGTTGATCGAAGTAGTATCAATACAATGACATAGGAATAAAAGTAAAGCCTTACAGAATCCAAAAGAATGCTGTATAAAAATTAAAATAGTAGAAATTGAGAAACATAACCAATTCGAAGAGATCCTGATGACAAATACAATGAGAACTTTCGAAGTTAGTGGGAAGTTGAACCATTTACGTGCAACATATAGGATAAGAATTTTAAAACATTGCCAAGTTTTTCGTGGCAGCCAGACTTCTTATTAAATATAGAAATTGAATTATAAATAAAGTAATTTTTGTTGAACTGCTTTGCTTTGGATATGACATTGTAATAACCACTCATTATATAGTTAAGTGGTACCTAGTCATATGCAAAAAAGAAAATCTTTAATTTATGCATCATTTTCTAGTAAATATGGGAGAAAAAACCTGAATTTTTGGATCAAATTCTGAATAACTTAATTGACTCTCATAGTCCTCCTCAATATTTTGAGAAACATTGTATAGAATACATAAATTACTTAATACATCATCAGAGCACCTAACAAAGATCAATAATTGATAAACAAGCAAAATCTTAATTCACAAAATAGGAAGAAGATGAAAATGTCTAATATTAATAATTGCAAGTATACTATGTTTCCTCAAAACACTGAAAACAAAATATTATACACATTTTACAGACCCCAAAAATATATGAGGTTTTTCATCTATACTTATTAATAACTAATTAGTTACTCCTGATACAGGTGGATTTTTGTTGCTTTTTATAATGAAATACGTAGCATATATATTATTTCACAATTGTAGAGAAGCAAGTCTGTACCTTACCAATTATGAGAAGTCATTTACATTATAAATTTCACCTTAAAAAAATCAATAAACTCTATTTTTGAGAAGTTTTTAGGTTTACAGAAAAATTGAGAGAAAAATACAGAGTTGCAGTACACTCCATGGCACCCTCCACTCTGACCCCAGCAAGTAGCAATTTATCTTATTATTAATGTATTTCGTTTTTGTGATACATTGGTTATAATGGATGAGGTAATATTGATACATTATAATTAAACTCCATAGTGACATCAGACTTCACTCTTTGTACATCAGATGTGTTTTGACAAATGTATAATGACATGTATCTACTCTGATAATATCATACCCAATAGTATTACTGCCCTAAAACTTCCCTGTGCTCCATCTATTAATCAGTTTCCAACTCCACTGAAAGTCCTTGAAAACTGCAGATCCTTTACTAGCTCCATAGTTTGGCCCTTCCCACCCAGAATGTCATATAGTTAAAATCAAGTACTAAGCAACCGTTTTAGTTTCTTTCACTTAATAATATGTATTCGAGATTCCTTTTTTGTATTTTCATGGCTTGATAGCCCATTTCTTTTTATCATTAAATAATATTTTACTATATGGATGTACAACACTGTGTGTATCCATTCACTTAGTGAAGGACGTATTGGTTACTTCCAGGTTTTGGAAATTGTGAAAAAGATTATTACAAACATTTTGGCACAGATTTTTGTGTGGATGTCAGTTTTCAACATATTTGGGTGAATAGTTTTGTAAGAAACTATGACATTGTCTTTCAAAGTAGCTGTATTATTTTGCATTAGTGCCAGAAATGCAAAAGAGTTCCTATTGCTCCACCTCTTTGTCAGCTTTTTGTGTGATTGGAGTTTTCTTTTACTTTGGCCATTCTAACAGATATGTATTAGTAACTCATGGTTTTAATGTGCAATTCACTAATAGCATATGTTGCTGAACACCTTTCATTGGCTTATTTGCCATTTTTAGGTCTTCATTGGTCAGATGCCTGCCACATGTTTTGCTCATGTGTTAATTAGGTTGCTTGTATTCTTATTGTTAAGTTCAAGGAGTTTATTAGGTATATTTGAATACCAGTCCTTTATCAGGTATGTGCTTTGAAAAGATTTTCTCTCACTCTGTGGCTTATCTTTTCAGTCTCTTAACTGTGTATTTTTCAGAGTGGAAGTTTTTAATTTAAATAAAGTCCAACTCTCTATATTTTTTATATTATGGATTTTGCTTTTGGTGTTGTAGCTAAGAAGTCATTGCCAAATTCAAGATCACCTAGATTTTCTCCTATGTTATCTTCTAAACATGTAATAGTTTTGTTCTACATTTAGGTTTATGGTCCACGAAAGCTAATTTTTATAAAAGATGTAAGATCTGTGTCTAGATTTGTTTATGTTTTTTTGCATGTGAGTGTCTCTTTGTTCCACCACTACTTTTTAAAAACTCTATACTTTCTCCACTGAAGCAAATTCACATATTTTTTTTGTCAAAGAACAGTTAAATATATTTGTATGACTCTATTTCAGAGCTCTCTATTATATCCCATTTATCTATATGTCTCTTATTTTACCAATACCACACTGTCTCGATTATTCTAACTTTGTAGTCAGTCCTGAGGTCAGCTAATATAAGTTCTCTGATTTTCTCTTCTCTTTCAATGTACTGTTGGCTCCTCTGGGTCTTTGGCATTTCCATATGTAATTTAAAATTAGTTTGTCAATATACACAAAATAACTGGGTGGAAATTTTTATAATTGTCAGGCTTACGTTTTCCTGTTTGTTTGTTTGTTTTTATTTTGTGTTCTCCAATCCCCAAATTTCCATTAGCAGAAATGTGACTAATAGATCAAGAAGAAAACAGAAAGAAAATTATCATTTTAAGAACATTAGAATGGTGATGTCTAAATTTCTACTTTGCTATACAAATGTTGATAAATTACAGCAGATTGATCAAATATCATAATACTTCTTAAGAAAGAGGATGTACTTTGGTATTTATGTCTGTGTTTAAAAGTGTTGCTATGAAAATCCAAATACAGTGTATATTTTTGGTGGACAAAAATCAATATGCCAGTTTGAGAGTCTTGATTGGCAGAAAATATTATATCAAAAATCACATCAAGATAAAATTTATTTTCAATTAGAAATGCTCTTAGTCACTGCTATCTGGTTCTGCTTTATTTTTCAGTTATGATAGATTAGTCCTGAACTTCTTCCGTAACTCTAATGAAATCTCATGTTACACTTTATGTAAATATTGAGGCAAATATATGTGTAAAATGATCATATTTTATTGCAATACCTGTTTTGCCATTTTGGCTGTGTTTATCTAATGATAATTATATTTATTTTTGCTAATCTTTTGAGTGTGTGTGTGTGCCCTTCAGTTAAGTTCTTGGCAATCCCTGGATGTATTACTTTGTTTCTGTTTCCTATATGTCGATGATTATATGTTAATTATGACATTAACAATAACACTTAAAATGGGTGACCAACTACATTTCAATCAAACACAACTAGAACTTTGAACTTTAACATTGTTTCTGACAAAAAAAAGACTAGCTCTTTGCACATCGTGTAAATTCAGTTGATAAAATAACATGCAGGTTTGATTCCTGATTACACAGATAAAAGATTTTTAAGATTGGCAAAAAGAAAACTTGATCATTGTTAGCTGGCATTTTAAAATTAATAATCAATCTTGTCTTACTTTTAGTTAATCTGACCTTTGTTTCATATTAATTAAAATAAAGCAAAACAAAACATAATTATAAATGCAAAGATATTGCTGAATTAAATTGTCTCTGAAAATAAATCACTGAAATTGGGAGAAGAGACAAAGATTATAGATAGTAAGGAGAAAGAAATAGTTGTTAATTTATAGGTGGATGATACCATTAATATTATTTTAAATGTAAAAATTGCACATCTGCATCTGATTCTATGAAAATATATTATAAATATTCTCAATATCTATACATATATATTGCATATATATGTATATATACCAACCACATATATATATAATACTAGATATATATATAGATATAGATATATATAGTATTTTGAAACTACATAATTTTTATTTCCCAAAGTACTTTTGTTATTCTTTTTCCCTTAGGCACATGTATGATTCTTGTTTAGAAGGTGAAAGCTCAACATTTTGTAGAATTTGATATTAATGTATTATATCTTCACAAGGATTTATAATTTTCAAAATAATGAATTAGTAAACAATATAGCAATAGCTTCTAACTCATATGTTTCCACATTTTAATGGATGGATAATTGTGAGAACTATCTTCTGAAGCAGTTGGAAAAGAGCTCTGCATTGGAGTCTCATCTTCTCATCCAGTACTTTCAAAACAGAGAATATATGGTATATGGTACCTGAGAAGTTGAAATGATCAAATTTAATGATCATTTGAAATCTTTATTTTTTCAGATGGTGAAACAATTTGAAATAGCCAAAAATCCCTTCATTGTGTAGAGGCAAATCAAGTGTCTCATGACATTTCATTTAAGGCTGTCTCTAATTTTGACTGCTAATTTTGTGCATCAGGTTAACTTTATGCATTTTCTGTAACTTAAGGGTAAAATTCCTAATAAGACTTCCACTGAGTTGATATAATGAAATAAGAAACAAAATATTAAGTTATTGTTTAAGGTATGTGTGTTTTGTTTTGTTTTGTTTTGTTTGTTTGTTTGAGATCAGAGTCTTGCTCTGTTGCCCAGGCTGCAGTTCAGTGGCGTGATCTTGCCTCACTGCAACCATGCCCAGCTAATTTTTGTATTTTTAGTGGAGACAGGGTTTCTGCATGTTGACCAGGCTGGTCGTGAACTCCTGACTTCAAGGAATCCACCCTACTCGACCTCCCAAAGTGCTGAGATTACAGGCATGAGCCACAGTGCCGTGCCAAAGGTGTGGTTTTTCTTAAAAGTGTTTTCAACGAATCAGAGGAGAGGACAGGTAAGGGCGCTATTCTGTACTTGCTCTGACTTTCTTCAATCTCAGCAAACTATTTCTAGAGTGTGGTTGAATCAGTATAGATCAAGTGAATTGCCAAAAATATCAGTTAATGTTAATGATACAATCATGTCCTATGCGATTTGTTGCTTTTAGTTTTGTTTTTGCTTCTTCATCTGGGCTTCAAATATATGCTTTCTATGCATTTTAGTAAAAATCATTGTGTGACCAAGAGAACCACAAATATTGCTCTCCAGCTGGTCACTGTTCTCCTTCATTTGCAAATATTCACAGATGTATAACTCGGTACCCAAAAACTCTCTCAGTTATATAATGTTTCTAGCCTATTAGTGTTCTTTAAGGATTAAAATGTTATCATTTATTAGAATATTAGAAATGTGAGAGATCCAAGATGGCCACATAGCAGCAGCTCAGGACTGTAGCTCCCAGGGAAAGCACAGAGAGCGAGTGGATGCTGCAATTGCAGACAAATTTTTGATGCCCACAGACTGGGATATTCCCGGCGAAGGAGCCACCCGGGTCTCCAGTGTGACTCTTTTGGCCGGTGCAGTGTTTCTCGGTGCGGAGTGTACGGGACTGGGTGCCCAAAGGCTCCGCTGGTCCCATCCTCACAAGGAGAAGAGCAATTGGAAGCACTGAGGACTGAGAGCAAACACAGTTGAACCTGGGAAGGCCGAGCTCTGTGGGGAAGGGGCACCCTCCAAAGGAAAACTAAGACAGAAAAAACTTCATCACCTACAAGCCGGACGTCCACTCAGAGACCCAATCTGAAAGTCGGCAATTACAAAGACGACAGGTGGATAAATCCACAAAAATGGGAAGAAACCAGTGCAAAAAGGCTGAGAACACCCGAAATCAGAATGCCTCTCCTCCTAC
>CAUYQU010087224.1:0-59642 GCA_963574635.1 Cheracebus regulus
GAGTCTCCTTTGCTTTCTATAAAGAAACCATGACTAGGGATATAGGCCGCCATCGTGAACGACACAGTAACTATCTACACTAGAAAGTTCATGACCAACCGACTATTTCAGAGGAAACAAATGGTCACTGATGTCCTTCACCCTGGGAAGGCAACAGTGCCTAAGACAGAAATTCAGGAAAAACTAGCCAAGATGTACAAGACCACACTGGATGTCATCTTCGTATTTCGATTCAGAACTCATTTTGGTGGTGGCAAGACAACTGGCTTTGGCATGACTGATGATTCCCTGGATTATGCAAAGAAAAATGAGCCAAACCTAGACTTGCAAGATGTGGCCTGTATGAGAAGAAAAAGACCTCAAGGGAGCAACAAAAGGAACCAAGAACTTAATGAAGGAAGCCAGGGGACCACAAAGGCCAATGTTGGTGCTGGCAAAAAGTGAGCTGGAGATTGGATCACAGCCGAAGAAGTAAAGGTGCTGCAAAGATGTTATCTGTGGCCGTTGTGGATTTTTCGCAAGAAACTTAATAAACTAAAAACTTTAAAAAGAAAAAATGAAAGAACCCATGACTAAACCATTAGCAGTCCATTCTCCTCCCCAGTGTCAACCTGCACCTGCGCCTTATCTTCCGTGTCTGCTAGTGCCACTGGCATTCGCTCCAGTTCATTTCTCAGGGTGTCTCCATTCCCGAACGCTGGCTATTTTACCTGCCCTCCCTGCCACCTGTCCACCCTTGAAATTCATTCTTCTGCTGAAGCGTGGGCCCGGCTTAATGCAGACCCCTGCTTGCCTTCACTGATCGGCACTTCCCTTCTGCCTTTGAGGGCCCTGAACAGCAGTGAGAAACACAGCTTGGGGCAGTCTGTTCTTGCTGATGGGACCAGGAGTAAAGCAGAAATAGCTTGGAAAAGTGAAACCTGTATCTCCATAAATAAACAAGCCAACAGCTAAGCTAACGACACCCCACCTTTCACGCAGTCACAGTTGGCTGCTGAGTATTAGAGTTTACTTTGACTTGCTGCGTACTCTCTGGTGGAGAATGAGCAGGGCTGGGGTTGAGGAGATGAAGGCAGAGGGGAACATAAAGGCAAAGAGGGCGGAGAATCTATAAACCAGACAGACAGGCCTTCACTGTGTGGTGTTTTGCTCATTTCCTGTCCTTGCTGAATCATCCCACCGCCACGCAGGGTGAGCCAGAAAATCTGAACTCTGAAAATTGTTCTCTGCCTCTGCTCTGTTCAATGTTTGGCTTTCTTGTCCGTATCATTTCTATGATGTATGTGTTGCGATATCCTAGGAGGTAATGATATGGCTATTATGGCTTCCTAGCAACCCTGCTTTCTAGAGAAAAATCAAAACACACACGTTTTGCCCCTCAATCCAACCTATTCCAATCAGTGTTAACTTTGCTCTGAGCCTCTCCTTTGTGTACACACACCCACTCACACATCCAATGTTCTGACCTCCCATCTCTGTGCTACCTTCTGGTTAATAACTTAAAATCTGAATATAATGATCTCTTTTCTCCACAGGCTGTGAGTTGAGTTTGTGATAGTGTGTCTTGTCAAGATTCTTACAGCTAGTTCAGAATGTTAACAAATAAGAATATACCAAGAAGATCTAAACACCAGGCTACACAAATGAGACATCTATTACCCCTTAGGGGATTTTTTTTGTTTCTATTTCTCTAACATAGAAAGCCTGGTTCTTTACTCTGGCCAGTTACTATTTTTCAAAGACTGTATGCCTTACAGATTAACTTTGATCTTTACCTACAGTTAAAATGATGAGAAAGTCCGGGTATGGTGGCTCATGCCTGTAATCCCAGCACTTTGGGAGGCTGAAGCACATGATGATCACCTGAGGTTGGGAGTTCAAGACCAGCCTGACCAACATGGAGAAATCCCATCTCTACTAAAAATGCAAAATTAGCCTGGTATAGTGGTGCATGCCTGTAATCCCAACTACTCAGGAGACTGAGGCAGGAGAATCGCTTGAACCGGGGAGGCGGAGATTGTGGTGAGCCGAGATCATGCCATTGCCCTCCAATCTGGGCAACAAGAGCGAAATTCGGTCTCAAAAAAAAAAAAGAAAGAAAGAAAAGAAGGAAACTAGGAAGAGACCCTCTCTACCCTCATGAAAAGTAGGGTCTAGTGAGGAGACAGACTTCAATAAACAAGAATAAATATATAAGACTGCAATTTCATGAGTGATAAATGCTTTGTTACAAGGCTCTGTGATGGTGTGCAATACATCCCCAGGCTGGCATATCAGGGAAGATGCTACTTATGCAAGAGATGTCAAAGGTATGATGTCGGGGGAAGATGGGGAATAGAGTGGGAAGAAGAGAGAGCACAGCCTACAGGTTACCAGAGCAAACAGTGGTGGTGGAGGTTGTATTTTATAGTGATTATAAATTATAATCATCCTGGCAGAAATTTAACACCCTTCAATTCCTTTTGGGAGTTTCTGATAAGCAAATTTGGGTCTAATTAATAACAATCATAATGACAACACTAACACTCATTAAATACTTATACATCAGAGGTGTCAACTGTCACCTTCATGATTCTAGTCCCTGAGTATTCTAGATGGCAGAGCCACGGCTCCTAGCTCCCTTTTTTTTTTTTTTTTGATAGGATCTCACTCTATCACCTAGGCTGGAGTGCAATGAAGCAATCTCAGCTCACTGCAACCTTCACCTCCTGGGTTCAAGTAATTCTCGTGCCTCAGCCTCCTGAGTAGCTGTGATTACAGGCACCTGCCACCATGCCTGGCTAATTTTTGTATTTTTAATAGAGAGGGGGTTTCACCATGTTGGCCAGGCTGGTCTCAAACTCCTGACCTCAAGTGATCCACCTGCCTTGACCTCCCAAAGTGCTGGAATTACAGGAGTAAGCCACTGAGCCCTGCCCATTTGACATGTTATATGTCCTTGTTTGCTTGTTTATCATCTGTCTCGCTGATTAGAATGTAGCCTCCATGAGGGCAGGTACTTAGCTTGTTTTGTTCACTACTGTTTTCCCCAGAGCTGAAGACACTACTTGGCACACACTTGGCACTCAAGCAATAAAGATTTGTTAAATGAATGCACACATATTTTTGAGTTAGTCTTGACAGCATCCTTATGAAATAGATACTATTTTCCTATTTTAAAGATGAGCAAATTGACAACAAGAAGTTAGGTAATTTTCCCAAAGTCATACAGCCAGTGGAGTGGTAGAATGAGGACCCAAACCCAGGCAGTGTCTCTGGAAGCTTGCATGGCAAGGGTATCTGCAAAATGGAAATCGCTGTGAAGAGAGTGCACCAGTTTGATTTACAGCTTTTATTTGGTTCAATAGTATTCTGTTTAAAGACTTCAGAAAAGTATCCAATTCAGTATTGCAGTTCGAAATACTACTGATTTTATAAAACAGAGATCGTCGAGCAACTGATATGTAAGGACTCTCTTGGGGATAAGAAGCATTGTGCCAACCCACAGAAGTTTCAATCCAAATAAGATAAGAAAATCTTGAGTCATAAAACACTTTCAGATCCTGTAATATAATTTCTAGCCAGTGTTCCTGGAATATTCCTTACAACTGACATTTTAGAAACTCAGTCTGATTACTAGGGATATGAAATATGGAATATGGAAACATGGTTTACTCTGTTGATTTTTTCAGCTGAATTAAAAACTTAACAAGCCTCCACCGGATGAGTCCATGCATCATGCATTAGACAAATTCATTCCTGATGTGCTGCCTCTCACCATATCTCCTATAAATCTGCACAGAAATGATTTCAGCCAGCGAGATGACTCTCTCGCTCCTGAGGCAATTTTGATGGTTCTCTCCTTTTTATTGATTATTTTTCAGCAATATAGCTGTCAATAGTTTGCTTTTTCCTTGATAAGAATGACTTTATCCTAGTCTATGTGTGCACAGAGTTGTCAAAGAAAGGAACTTGCTTTTGATCTCAGAAACTTCAGCTTTTCCTTTCTGCCCACATATCCCTGAGTCACTTAGCAATCTTTAACCTCTTTTTCTGAAGAGTCTATTTAGGTGGTTTGGCATTTGTTTTGGTCTTTTTTGACCACATACCATGTCAGAATTGGTGAGCAATACCCGGTCCTTTCACACGTCTGTCTTTATGCTTCTTCCTGGGTCTTTTGCCTGCCCCTGCTCCTTTCTCTGTCTCAGATACACCACACATTCTCTTGCACACATGCACACATTTAAATTGACAAGAAGTTACGTAGTTACAAAGGGTATGTACAACTGTCAAAACTCACCAAACGGAACACTGAAAATCTGTACAATTTATTATATGTAAATTATACCTTAACTGAAAAAAGAATAGCTGGGCATGGTGGTGTGCAGTGGTAGTCCCAGCTGCTCAGGAGGCTGAGGCAAGAGGGTCACTTGAGCCCCAGGGTTTCACACTGCAGTGAACTCTGATCATGGCACAGCATTACAGCCTGGACGACAGAGAGAGACCCAGTCTCCTGATAAATAAATAAATAAATAAATAAATAAATATAAAAAATACGTTTGTGTGTACAAATTTGAAGTCAATTTAAGGAGCACTCACGCATCTCTTGAGTGGATTTCTGGATTGATTACTGTCCCCAACAATGTCTTCATTGGTACTATTATTGGGCAAAGGAAGCAAATCAAGACAATGTCTGTTGTTGTGAGAAACATCATAAGCAACCATTTTCATAGATTACAAGTGTTGCAGTTTTCATTTTTGTAATCTCTCCATACATAATTAGAGCCGTTGGAAGCCTATTATCACCAAGAAATTGAAATCTTCAGAGTGGTTTTATTGCAATGAGGAATCAAAACCTGCAGAAGGATTCTAGCCAACACCTTCTCATGGGATGCCCAAGACAACTGATTCTGTTGCTCTCATGCTCAGGCTTCTTATTTAAAAAAGAGAATAACAAGACCGGGCATGGTGGCTCACGCCCATAATGCCAACAGTTTGGGAGGCTGAGGCAGGCAGATCACGAGGTCAGGAGATCAAGACCATTCTGGCCAACATGTTGAAACCCTGTCTCTACTAAAAACACAAAAATTAGCCGGGCGTGGTGGCGTGCACCTGTAGTCCCAGCTGCTCAGGAGGCTGAGGCAGGAGAATTGCTGGAACCCGGGAGGTGGAGGTTGCAATGAGCCGAGATCACACCATTGCACTCCAGTCTGGGCAACAGAGCAAGACTCTATCTCAAAAAAAGAGAGAGAGAGTAACATCTGCCCTGCTTATTTCACAAGGTTGTTATTATGAGGATAATTGAACTGAACCCAAGTAAACAAATATTTAGTGGGCACCTACTACCCTTCAGGGAATTTAGGGACCAGCATAGGAGGAAAGTCGATACAGTTCACAATAAAGTGTCACATCCACCAAGCACGGTGGCTCACATCTCTTAATCCTAACACTTTGGGAGGCCGAGGTAGGTGCATTACCTGAGGTCAGGAGTCCGAGACCAGCCTGGCCAACATGGTGAAACCCTGTCTCTACTAAAAATACATAAATTAGCCTGGTGTGGTGGTGTGCACCCATGATCCCAACTACTCTGGAGGCTGAGGCAGGAAAATCCCTTGAACCTGGGAGGTGGAGGTTGCAGTGACCTGAGATTGCACCACTGCACTCCAGCCTGGGTAACAGAGCAAGGCTCCGTGAAAAAAAAAAGAAAGAAGGAAAGAAGGAAAGAAGAAAGGACGGACAGCAGAAGGCCGCCCGGAAGGACGGACGGACGGCAGGCAGGACGGACGGCAGGACGCAAGGAACGGAAAAAGCAACTTTCACACCATCTAGGTGACAGGGAAGCAGGGTGATCCAGACACAAGTAAAGGGAACATGAATGAATTCTGGCTGGTGCCACTGGGGAAGGCATCATTGGAAGTGGAAGCATTTGAGTAAGACCTTGAAGGAGAATTCTTTAGAAGGGAGCTTTCCAAACAGAGCGACAAGAACCAAGTGCAGAGACAGAAAACCATGAGAAATCAGTGGAAGTCTATGAACTGTAAAGCACTCTTCACTTACACAATACTACCTGTTACCTCTACTGGGGCCACTACTCACTCTTCCCAGCAGCCACAGCCTCACTGGAGAGTAAGATAACAATGATTCAGAGATAAGGCCGCTTACCAGCCTACAGAATTTGGGAGTGGGCATGACTGACCTTACGGCATCTCCTGTCTCAAAGGAGGTAATGGGACATCGCAAGTCTAGGTCAGAAGAATGAACATCAACCAAAGGTTAGCAATTCAATTCTTTTTCTGCCTCCCAACATCTTTTCAAACTCCCCCTCAGCTGCTTTCTGTGCATTACCATCGGAACTCTCTTCCCTTAAAAGAATCAAGGATAGCCCTTGATTTTTATTACGGCCAACCAGGAATCAAAATCCTGGTGATGCAGATTTCTAGCTATATGATAGGAAGCAGCTTTGTTTAATGCACATAAAACTTAAACTTTACATATATAACATCCGAATGAAAGTAAGAGTAGTCGCCGGGCGTAGTGGCTCATGTAATCCCAGCACTTTGGGAGGCAGAGGTGGGCAGATCACGAGGTCAGGAGATCAAGACCATCCTGGCTAAAACAGTGAAACCCCATCTCTACTAAAAATACAAAAAAGTTAGCAGAGTGTGGTGACACACGCCTGTAGTCCCAGCTACTCGCGAGGCTGAGGCAGGAGTAACACTTGAACCCAGGAGGCAGAGGTTGCAGTGAGCCGAGATCGCACCACTGCACTCCAGCCTGGGCCACAGAGCAAGACTCCATCTCAAAAAACAAAAAGAAGATAAGAGTAGTCACTTCACTGAATTGCTGAGAAGATTAAGTAAGATCATGTAACTGATATATAGCACTCAAAATATTATTTGTGATTATAATCTAGAGCAGGGGTTGCCAAACTATGGCTCGTGGGCCAAATCCAGCCACATCCATTCATTTATGTATTATCTAAGTAATTTTCTGCTGTAATGGCAGACTCGTGACATAGGTGGTGTGACCTGCAAAGCTAAAATACTTAATACTGGGCCCTTTTGTAGAAAAAGTTTGCCAACCTCTGATCTAAAGAGAGAAGAAGAGAAAACCTGCTTATGTTACCTTTACAAGCAGTTACAAGGTTTTGTCTTCAGGCTTACCCATGACTTTATCTCCTTTTTGTTGGGTCTTCGTATCTTATGATACATGGTATGCGCCCTTCAGTAATGGAGAAGTCCTCATGTGAATCCTCACATCTCAGTACCGTGGAGAGCCCTGAAGTCTCCTATATTCCCAGAGTCTGGTATTAACAGGTAAGAACCACATAGCAAATGATGGATTATAAATTCTGGCTCTGAATAATTAAGCCATAATCTCAAACAGAAACTGCAGAGAACTCTTAAGATGAAAGGGAATTTTTTTTTTTTTTTGAAACAGAATTTTGCTCTTGTTGCCCAGGCTGGAGTGCAGTGGTATGATCTCAGCTCATCTCCACCTCCCAGGTTCAAGTGATTCTCCTGCCTCAGCCTCCCGAGTAGCTGGGATGACAGGCATGTGCCACCACACCCAGCTAAATTTTTTGTATTTATAGTAGAGACAAGGTTTCTTCATGTTGGTCAGGCTGGTCTCAAACTCCCAACCTCGAGTGATCCACCCTTCTTGTCCTCCCAAAGTGTTAGGATTACAGGCGTGAGCCACCGTACCTGGCATAGATGAAAGAGAATTTAATATGTTATGAGGTGCTGAAACAACTGTGACTCCATCACTGAGCAGAAGGAAGCAACGATATGAAAAACTAGGCAAACCGTGGTAGATGGTTTGAAATTCCTACTGACATCCTACTATGCCCCTTAAATTAAGGGCCCAGTAGAGTCTACTTCAATTCCATTTAAATATTTTCTGCCAGGTACTGTGGCTCACACCTGTGACCCCAACACTGTGGGAGGCTGAGATGGGAGTATTGATTGAGGCGAGGAATATCGAGTCCCCATCTCTACAAAAAAAATAAAAATAAAAATAAAACTTTTACTTCAAGATTTCTTTTTTTTTTTTTTAATATAAAGACGGGGTTTCACCTCGTTGGTCAGGGTGGTCTTGAACCCCCGACCTCAGGTGATCTGCTTGCCTTGGCCTCCAAAGTGCTTGGATTACAGGCATGAGCCACCACACCTGGCCTACTTAAAGATTTCTAACATTATTGCTATTATGAGATGTACAGAAACCTAGATAGGTTGGGACTGTGCATACAGACCATATTTCTAGAATTTTATTATTTGTACGTTGGGAAAAACTCTGGGCTTGCATTTAGGAAATATTGCATGTTCTAGATGGGACTATAAAAGCATTTCACCTCACCTCTCTGGGCCTCAATTTCCTGGCATACACAATCTGTTTGTTAGCTGCAAAATGTTATTAAAGGGAGACATCCATGGACCATGTATGCGTGTGTATGTCTTTGTGTGACGGGGGTGTTCTGTAAGGGAAGTGACTATGAGCTTTCCTTTGAATGTTAAACACAATGAGAAAATACTCTAACATGAGGTCTGGTTGCTACTATTTTCACCTACTACCCTCCAGGCCATCTGGATTGGTTCAGCTTGTTCAATGAAGGGAAGCGTGTTTGGAACTTAGGCTCTCATCAAGGGAAAGCATAAAACTAGTGTTCATTCCTTCACACCTTTGATTCAGATGTCTCTGTTCCTACAATTATTGGCGCAGGAAATTATATTTTGTTAGTGTAAAGAGGTTTTTGTTAATTGTTAAAACACACACACACACACACACACACACACACACACACACACACACACACAGAGCACAGCCGGGAGCAGTGGCTCACGCCCGAAGTCCCAGCAGTTTGGGAGGCAGAGGCAGGCAAATCACGAGGTCAGGAGATTGAGACCATCCTGGTCAATGTAGTGAAACTCCGTCTCTACTAAAAACACAAAAAGTCGGCTGGGTGTGGTGCCGCACACCTGTAGTCCCAGCTACTCGGGAGGCTGAGGCAGGAGAATTGCTTGAACCCAGGAGGCGGAGATTGCAGTGAGCCGAGATTGGGCCACTGCACTACAGCCTTCCCAACAATGAGAGACTCCATCTCAAAAAACAAAAACAAAAAACCCACAACAAATAGTTATTCATTAAAAATGCCAACATTTGCTGAGCTGTCACTATGTTCCAAGCTCTGCAATAAGTGCTGGGCCCAGGAAGAATGGGCAGTCATTGTCCTGCAATGACTTCAGATCCAACCTTGGAATACTCTTGGACAATTCTGTTCTGGTAACATGTTTTTATTTTCATCGCCAGCCACAAGAGTGAAGGTCTTTGACCTCCCCTTACCATATAACTCTTCCTCACAGAGTGTGCATGTCCTATTGATTCTCTCTCCTCTTCTGCTTTTCATCTGCTTTTGGAGTTTCATTCTCAGGAAGGTACAAATGATTGTCAACAGTTCAGAAGATTTTTCTTCCTGGTATAATTGCATTATGGCACAGCTCAGTGCCTTCCCAATAGCACTTTCTCTTGCACAACCTGGATTTGGTCTTAGAATTCATCTTTCATGGCCAGGCGTGGTGGCTCATGCCTGTAATCTCAGCACTTTGGGAGGCCAAGGTGGGTGGATCACCTGAGGTCAGGAGTTCAAGACCAGCCTGGCCAACATGGTGAAACCCTGTCTTTTTATTTAAAAAAAAAAAAAATTAATCTTTCATTACCAGTCATTGGAGGTTTTATGAATTTTTTTTTCTAATGAATTGAAGGATAGTAAATGAGTTTTTTAGAACCCTGAAAAGTTAGATGATATAAGTAAGAGCCTACCCCTATTACATATAAAGTCTGAACTTAGCAAAAAGCATAGCCCAAGGGAGGCAATTTTCATATGGAAATGTTCTCTATTAGAAAAAGAAAATTAGAAATTGATATTTACTATGCTGAAAACCTAGCCACTGCGAGGAGTGTGGCATTTATATCATTATAAAGGCACAGCTGCTTAAAATATCCATATGAAATTCAGAACTCAAAAGCCAGGCACGGTGGCTCACGACTGTAATCCTAGCACTTTGGGAGGCTGAGGCGGATGGATTACCTGAGGTCAGGAGTTTGAGAACAGCCTGACCAACATGGTGAAGCCCTGTCTCTACTAAAAATATAAAAAATTAACTGGGAGTGGTGGCGTGCCCAGCTACTTGGGGAGGCTGAGGCAAGAGAATCACGTGAACCCAGGAGCTAGAGGTTGCAGTGAGCCGAGATCACACCACTGCACTCCAGCTTGTCTGACAGAGCAAGACTTGGCCTTAAAAAAAAAAGAAAGAAAGAAATTCAGAACTCAGAGCATAAGAATTGTGAGTATTGAGAGTCCCAGAGGTGCTTTAAGGTGACCAGGTGACCAGTTTGCCTCAGGAAGAATCTAATTTAAATGTTTTAGAACAACCCTATGAAGAACTCTATTCTAGAAAGTTCTACAGTCTTAAGCCCCTTGTTCAAAAGGGACTAATGTCTTCAGACAAGCTTGTTCCACCCGTGGCCTGTGAGCCACATGTGGCCCAGGATGGCTTTGAATGTGGCCCAACACAAATTTGTAAACTTCCTTAAAACATTATGAGGTTTATTTATTTATTTATTTATTTCACTCATCAGCTATTGATAGTGTATTTTATGTGTGGCCCAAGACAATTCTTCTCCCAATGTGGTCCAGAGAAGCCAAAAGATTGAACATCCCTGGTTATGAAGAAAATTAAACACATAAATTAATAAGGCTTTAACTTGCAATTATATTGTCAAAAGACTCATTTGATAATTTAAATAATATTTTATACCTTTAATAGTATTTAATGTGAAACTGTCTGTTAAACTTGGGGACCTGGTGGGTTATACTAGGCTGTAAAAATTGCGATATAGTTGTGGAATTTCAAATGCAACATTATGCACTCATGACTATAATAAACACAGGAGAGCAGAGTCCAAGTAAACACACTGCCGGAGTTGACAATAGAGGCACAAACGCCTCCCGGATTAACAGGTGCACACAGTGCTCTTCCTAGAGTACTAGGAATGTGTCAGAGATAGAACCAGCTGTGATCCTGTCTTTGTCCTTGGCAGAAGTGCTGACTGGCCCCAGACTGGGCTCCTTCGAGAAATTCTCTTCTCTTTGTATTAATTGTGAAGCTCTGAAACTCTTCACCAGCTGTGGAAAGTATCTGAGACACCTGTCTATAGGTATGTGAGTATAGTAGCATAGCCCACTTAGTAATCCACGGAAACCAGTGTGTTTTAAATATGTTCAAAGTTATTTTTTGCCTGACATCTCATTCCCAATATAAAAACATCATCTACTAACTGTTTCAATTATTAGCATTATTAACTAGATGACTTTTAAAAATTCCCATTTTCCTTCAAAGCTACACTTTTATAAATACTCAATTTTTTTCTCCCTCCATAATTTTGTGATGGAGTTTTTGGTGTTTTTACCAAGTAAGTATTCTTTGTAACTAGTAAATGCACATAGATGTAAAAAATATTAACAGTTAAGAGCTCATAAAATATCCCCATTATTTTTATCAGATTGTAAACACTGGCTTAACATTGTACCTATCCATAACCATGTGGTTGTCTGGATGAGCAAGCTTATCCTTGAACCATTCCTTCAAAGGCATTGTCCCTTTAGATGACTGTGCCCATTACTTCACATAGAAGGAGCCCAAACATCTGCAGTATTCTGAAACGTATTTCCCCTGGAAGAATGCTGTTGTGCCGGGAGTAAAATAAGCAGTGGGTTTGGAGTCTGGGTCTTCAGAGCCCAGCTTCTCTGTTCACACTGCAGCCTACCTAAACCTCAGCTGTCCTCGGGTCAGGTTGACACCAGCCTTTAACCCTAGTGCTGGGAAAACCTTTTAGTAAATCCTCATAAAATCTTTTCTGATGTCTCAACTCCTCCCTGACCCATTCGAGATTTCTTATTGCCTGCAGAAGCTTTAGATATTGCTCAGAACCAGCCCCAACCCCATTGACCCCCTCAGACTCTGGTCGTTGCCTGGACTGAATCTGAGCTTGCCCCACGCTCTGAATTTCTCCTGAAGATAACACTGAATATGAAGTCCTGTTCACCATCCTCCTCCACCCTTCATAGGGCCAGCCTTTCCTTCTCAGTTAGTTTTCCCTGGCTTCTACTTGGGCAATTCTTGCTTCCCCTCTATCATACTTTGAGTAGGTGAAAGCAATTTCATTTATTACATTCAGGCATATTGAGTCTATTTCAGGACCTTGAATGTAACTTGTGAAACTAAATAAGGTTCTCGGCCAGACGCGGTGGCTCACGCCTGTAATCCCAGCACTTTGGGAGCCCGAGGCAGATGGATCACCTGAGGTCAGGAGTTCAAGACCAGCCTGGACAGCAGGGCAAAACCTCATCTCTACTAAAGATATAAAAATTAGCTGGGCATGGTGGCATGCGCCTGTAGTCCCAGCTAATCGAGAGGCTGAGACAGAAGAATTACTTGAACCCAAGAGGTGGAGGTTGCAGTGAATCAAGATCACGCCGTTGCCCTCCAGCCTGGGTGACAAAGCGAGACTCCATCTCAAAAGAAAGACAAACGAGGTTCTCAGCTCCCCAGATGTGCTTAGTGCCTATGACCAACCTGCAATTCTGAGATCCGAACTCACCCTGGGGTTCTCTGCTCAGACTCTACTTTGGAAACCCGCCAAAGGGAATCTCTGCAGTGGACTGGTCCCGAACCATTTATGCCGAGGCAGTTGGGGAACATGTGACTCCAACAAGACAAGGCCTGCCCAGTCATTTGGCACATCCTCATCGTGACCCTTCAAAAGCAGGAAAAGTGGAGAATGCCCACTGAAGGCAGGTGTGACTGGAGGCTCCATCCCTGCAATTGCCCTTGAACTTGCCTCAGAAGTTGATGCTGGGTGCTAACCAAGACGACTTTGGAATTGTTGGTAAAGCTGGGACATTTGGGTCCCTTGGTTGGCCCATTCCTCTCTTATTTTCAAGCTGGTGCCTGAGCCTCCTGTCACCTGAAGGGATGAGGGCTGGATTCCCTGCTTAGATGTGGGGGCTGAAGACAGCGCTCCCAGAACTAGGTTGCATTATCCCCAGGGAACTGTGGCAAAACCACCGACCCCAGACCACTGAACCAGTCAAGATTTTCTTGTCTCCTGATGGCCTGAGATCATCTCCTGTTCTGAACATGACCAGCCTATGGAATTCTTGCACCTCTGAGGGCCAGTGGAGAGAAAGTGGATCCACCAGAAGAATCCAGAATTCCCCTAGGCAACCTTGATCAGGAGAGGTTGATTCTCAAACCAGGAGTCTCATGAGGGTCTGGCTCACAGCAGGTCAGAGCTCTCCTTAGGAACTGATTGAGTGCCTGAGGAACTGAGGCAAAGTTAGAGATCACAGAAGAGAGCCAGAGGCCAAGGTGGAGACCCTGCACCTGCCACCTCCGTCCTGCCATTCTTCCTGTGATGGGGAGAGGGAGCAGGTGGTGAGGTCTGAAACTTGGATAACACTTTCCATATAAACAATGAATGCTGGTCACGCCCTACGCTACCCACAAAACTCAAGTTAACATGTCATATAGGAAACAAAGATTTATGTCTACAAGAAATTTGCTCTGAGTTTAAAAAAAAACAAAAACAAAAACAAAACTACTACAAATGAACTTGGGCCCACACCTTCTGTGTAAAACTGGAGACAGCCGGTTTTGTACTTGGGTAAACTCAATTTTTTTTTTTTAGAGAGACAGAGTCTCTCTCTGTCACCCAGCCTGGAGTGCAGTGGCATGATCTCAGCTCACTGCAACCGCCGCCTCCTGGGTTCAAGCAATTCTCCTGCCTCAGCCTTCTGAGTAGCTGGGACTACAGGTGCACGCTACCACGCCCGGCTAATTTTTTGTATTTTAGTAAAGACAGGGTTTCACCATGTTGCCCAGGCTGATCTTGAACTCCTGAGCTCAGGCAATCTGCTCTCCTCAGCCTCCCAAAGTGTTGAGATTACAGGCATGAGCCACCGCGCCCAGCCAGAATGGTTTTGAACATATGGCAAGTGCCTGATGACCACTTTATGCCTGGTAGATTATATAAAAGTGTACTCATGTTCTTTTCTTTCATTATCTTTGTTTGTAACTCATCGTCAATTAACTTCAGCATATGACACTCAGGATCCTAACAGGAGAGACATCTTTAAAGGTACATGATTCATACATCTGTGTGTCTCAAGTCTTCCTTTTCTTGAAATACATTTGCTGCTCTATGTATCTATCTAATCTATCTATTGAATCTATCCATCTTACAAGGCAAAAAAAAAAATGTTTCTTTTGAGAGTTAACTAAGTACATTTACCTTTACTCTTTATATAATAAAGTGCAGATTTCCCTTAATGGTAAATTTTCCACTTCAAAAAGGCTGGTGAGGAGGGCAGCATGGGATAAAGAATTTCAACAATTTAAATTTGAGGCCCTGGGAAAAGTCCAGATGGAGAACATTTTCTGGTTATGGGAATACAGCATTTTTATTTGACTGTTTGTTACACAGTCGGAAAAGCTCTGTAAATCTGTAAAACTCTGTAGAGAGTCTGTGAAAGGCTGAGGGCAGTCAGGGAGCTGAGAGGCAACATGCTGTCCTCTGTTTGTTCCTGGTGACGGGGGACAGGACGCTGTCTGAAAGCAGCAGGGCCTCACATGATCAGCCTGGCTCACTATGTGGAGGTGGCTCAGCTCTGGCGAGTGACACAGACATCATTCATGCTCAGTTTCGAATTTCAGCATATTTTGCTTTTGGAAAGACAAAAACCAATTATTGATAGCTATGCTGAGCTCAGATATGCAGTCTATCTTAATTAAATGATCTTTTTTAGTCATATTATTTAGCCAGCTAAAGGTAATACTGAACTTGTTGACATAATTTCAGGAAAAAACAAAAAAGGACAAAATAGAGCAAAACCAAGAAATAAATATTTTCTCTGAATTTCATGTTGTTGGTTACCAACATGGTTTTGACCCCCTTTCTCCAGCCTTGCTCTCTCTTCCCAAGATGTCCTTCCTGTGATCACCATGCCGCCTCTGCTGGGTATCACTATTGGAGCACGTTATCACATGATTTAAGTTAGCTGTGACCTAACTCTCCATCTGCCCTAAGAAAATGTGTTTTCTACAGTGCCTGAACCACATGTGTGTGACTCAACTCTCTGTCCTGCACTGGGGCCAGCAAGTGCTTCAAAAATAGTAAATGCTCAGTAGGTCTGGCCTGGAGTTTTGAAGTTGAACTAAACTAGACCTTGCCATTGTCAATTTATACTTAAACCAAGAGTCGGGCCCAATGTGGAGGCTCACTCCTGTAATCCCAGGACTTTGAAAGGCCAAGGTGGGCAGATCACCTGAGGTCAGGAGTTTGAGAACAGCCTGACCAACATGGTGAAACCCATTCTCTACTAAAAATACAAAAATTAGCCAGGCATGGTGGCACATGCTCATAATCCCAGCTACTCAAGAGGCTGAGGCAGGAGAATCCCTTGAATCTGCGAGGCAGAGGTTGCAGTGAGCTGAGCTCATACCATTGCACTCCAGCCTGGGCAACACAGCGAGACTTGGTCTCAAAACAAAACAGAAAACCCCACAGGGTTTGGATTAGGATTTTTATTTTTCCTTCCCAATCTCAATCCCCGTGACTCAAGTCCCAGCTTCTTATGGACGTTCCAGGAGCCCTCAGCCTCTAGGAACCCCTGCTCTTTACCTTCTCAAACCGGCCAGCTGCACTCCCCCATTAACTCTTTCTGGGCAAGTAGCAGCTGCCACCGTGAACCTTCCTTCCCTCCTTTCCTCTACCTGTCATATCTTCTCAGCCTCTACTGCCCTGGGCTCTGGGTGTTGAATTCAGGGCTTCTGATATTTTAAGACATCTATAAATAATAACTATTATATGTCTACCTTTTATCGAGTATCTGGTATGTACCAGATAATATGCTAGCCATATTTAGAACATGTTTTTTATTTACCTAGCCTCAAGCCAGATGAATCACTCCCTTTGCTAATTTGTTTAAAAAATGTCTACTGAAGGCCGGGTGTGGTGGCTCATGCCTGTAATCTCTGCACTTTGGGAGGCCGAGGTGGGTGGATTACCTAAGGTCAGGAGTTAGAGACCAGCATGGCTAACGTGGTGAAACCCCGTCTCTGCTAAAATACAAAAATGAGCCAGGCATGGTGGCATGGCTTGTAATCCCAGCTACTCAGGAGGCTGAGGCAGGAGAATCGCTTGAACCTGGGAGGTGGAAGTTGCAGTGAGCTGAGATCATGCCACTGCACTCTGCCTGAGTGACAGAGTGAGACTCCATCTCAAAACAAAAGAAAACAATAACAAAAACGTCTACTGAACAGGACAGTGAGAAATCTGCCTTCTTGGAGCTTCTCTCTCTCTCTGAGAAAGACACTCAACAAGGAAACAGAGCGATTTCAGGCAGGGACTGACACTATGAAGGAATTACAACTGGGTAATGATGTGGTGAGCCCTGCATTAAACAGCAAGATTAGGGACAAGCTCTCCAAGAGGGTGACATGAGTGCTGAAACCTGAAGGATATAAAGGAGACTGATGGTGTAGGAGCATTCACACATAGAGGACAGCACGGGCAAAGCCCTGAGGAGGGTATGAGCTCGTCACCTTCTCATGTACAGACCTGTGTTTCTGCTAGAATTGGAGCAGCACCATGCTGCCCCGGCACACTTGACTCCGGGAGGTGGAGGTTCCTGTGAGCCGAGGTGGCGCACTGCACTCTAGCCTGGGAGGGCGGCCTTTCCCTTACTGGTAACCTTTCCATACACAGCATCCTCCCGGCTCAGCTGGGAAACTCTAGTATACCCCTTAGCACCTGCTTTATCCTTCAAAATACAGCAAAAACCCCACCTCTGCTTGGCCCATGTTGGTGACTCCAGTGGCTTCCTATTGCATTTGCTTCCTCCTGGCTGGCTTTGCCACATAAAACACGGGTCCTCACACCTGCTCTGACTCCTCCTAGCACTTGTGAGACTCAGAAAAGGTCATTCATCCCACAGATTTCCCAAGCATCAATCTTGTACCAGGCACTGATTGATGCTAGGGAACTCTATGGAATGAATCTTGTGCTAGGGCTTAGGACCTCAAGATGAACAAAAAGTTGGTCACTTCTGTGAGCTTTCATGTCCTTATAATTAACTTGCGTTTCAGACAGCTCTTTTCAGCAACAACATGGTGAGCTGGCTGCAGGACAACCAGACAAGCTACAGGGAAGCCGTTATTACACATACATGTGCACGAATGGGATTTCTGCAGGACTAGCATCCACCTCTACTTGTTTTTTCTGGAAAGAGCGACCTAGTCTTCATTGGTTACCCCCACCCTCTCATTTCACTCTTGTCCCATGTGGTTTGCATGACATTAATCCCTATCTTTAGGTCCAAGGGTCATGTGATAGGTCCTGGCCAATCAACACCAAGTAATCCTGAGCTTTTTGTCAGAAAAAAAAAAAAAAAAAAAAGAGGGAGAAAGTGCTCCGTTTCCTCCGAAGCTCTCGAGAGGATAGAATGCAAAATTGATGCTCTGGCGGTAATATTGCTACCATGAGGGAAGAGCCTGTGTGAAAGTGGAACCCCACCTAGCACAGAGGAAACCAGCCCTAAGAGACAGGAAGTGTGTGCGCACCACGGACACCCTGGCACCGTTAGATGAACAAAAAAACTTCTTTTTGTTGTTGAAGGCAGTTTGACTTTGGTTTGTAATCCCAAAATTCCTAAATAATATAAATGAATAGCCCGAGGCACACCGGAATGACTTGCCCAAGGTGCACAGCTAGTAAGCAGCAGTGTTTAACCCCAGGAGATCTATCTCCACCGTCTGCTCTAGTTCACCTCTTAGGTTAGGGAAGGAATGGAGAGGGACGAGTGGGTTTCAGAGGCTTTTCAGCAGTGGAAGCTCTGGAAATTGGGGACGGGCTGAAGAGGCTGAATAGGGGAAAAATGACTTAAGTGATAGAGAGATGCTGGTGCCATTCATGGAGGAAGAGGAAATGCCAAACAGAGATCACGTTTAGGGGTGGAGAAGCGTTGGAGGGACTGAGCTGTGGTCTGGAGGTTTTGAGTTTGAGATACCTGTGCCGCAGGCAAATAGAGAGGCTGAGACCGCAGGTGAGCAGAGTTCTGGGCTAGGTTCATTCAGTCTTTCAACAAATATTTATTGAAGTCCTAGGCTAGGTCATGGGGATATATGGGAGGACCCAACAGTCATGGAAAGTTGGTAGACTCATGGAGCTTACATTTAAGCCTGAGTTATCTGTGGATGGTGATCTTTGAGGCCGTATGAGTGAATGAGGGTGCCCAGCACTTGCTTATAGGGTAAGAATAAAAAGGGACGTAACTTCCGTACCTTGGTTCTCTCGGCTGTAGTTACCCCATAGGGTTGTAGTGAAAAGTAAGTGAATTAATACATGTAAAACATTCAGAACACTCCCTGGTAAATAATGAGCCAACTGTAGGTCTTCACTATGATGAGTGTGAGGATGCGATGATGTTGATAATGAGGACATTGTGAAGAGCAAAGAAACTGGGACAGGTGACAGACATCGGGGTTAATGCATAACCTGGAGGTAAAATCGTGCTTATCCCAGAGAAAAGAATTCTCGACATATGGGATGCAATAAAAAAGAATACACAATTGAACTTTTAGTACGTGCTATTGCAATACTTGACACGATATAGGCAAGTGTTAAGGAAAGCAAACTTGCCAGGCATGGTGGCTCATGCCTGTGATCACAGCACTTTGGGAGGCTGAGGTGGGAAGCTTAGCCTGGGCAATATAGTGAGACCCTGTCTCAATCAATAAAAAGAAAAGAAAACTTATTTGGCTTCCAAATACTTCAGCCTCTGTTAAATTTAATGTAAATGAATGCACCACTTAGCTAGATACCAGGAATGCAAATAGAAATGTGACATGGCCTTTTTCTTCACTGAGGTTTATGTCCTCATTAGCTCCAAGTTCCTGCCTCCATGGAGCTTTTCTTTTCTGTTCTTTTTTTTTTTGAGACGGAGTTTCACTCTTGTTGCCCAGGCTGGAGTGCAATGGCACGATCTCAGTTCACTGAAACCTCTGCCTCCCGGGTTCAAGCGATTCTCCTGCCTTAGCCTCCCAAGTAGCTGGGATTACAGGTACGCGCCACCATGGCTGGGTAATTTTGTATTTTTAGTAGAGACAGGGCTTCACCATGTTGGCCAGGCTGGACTCAAACTTCCAACCTCAGGTGATCTGTCTGCCTCCGCCTCCCAAAGTGCTGGGATTGCAGGCGTGAGCCACCGTGCCTGGCTTTCATGGAGCTCTTGTTCTTGGCCCTCGTAGCTCTTCCTTCACTGATAGACTAGCATTAACCTACAAATAGAGCTCAGTCCTTTTTCTTTTTTCCTTTCTTTTTGAGACAGAGTCTCACCCTGTTGTCCAGGCTGGAGTGCAATGGTGTGACCTTGGCTCACTGCGACCTCCACCTCCCGGGTTCAAGCAATTCTCCTGCCTCAGCCTCCCGAGTAGCTGCGATTACAGGCGGCTGCCACCACACCCAGCTAATTTTTATATTTTTAGTAGAGACGGGGTTTCACCATGTTGGTCAGGCTGGTCTCAAACTCATGACCTCATAATCTACCGGCCTCGGCCTCCCAAGGTGCTGGGATTACAGGCGTGAGCCTCTGTGGTTGGTCTCAGTCCTTTTTCTTGATTCACAAACACACACTCACACACAATATTAAGTCAAGGCCTTTGCGTGGTGGCGTGACTGAAAGTTGAGAGAAGCAGATGAAATCTACTTCAGTCATCCCTTCTCTACCAACTCAGAACAGCCTCAAATATATACCATTTTTCTTATGCAAGGCAATACCACTCTCTTGAAGTTCAAACCCAGAGTTATGTGTAGGCCTCTGTTTACGCATCCAAGGATTTAGCAGATGTGTTGAAGTTTCACTTTAAAGAGTTCTTAGACAAAGACCATCTTCTTCCCCAGTCTCTACGTGGAGAGAAAGGTGATTTTACTCTAATATAGACTTTGGGTGTGAATATAAAAATATTTACACACAAATTCAAACAGAAACATTGTTAGTGAAAAATGGCATTGTGGTCTATGGCTTATTTTGTTGCCTGCTTTTGTTCATTATAACAAATAATTTTAAAGATCTCCAGTGTCAACAAGTGTCGTCCAAGACATGATTTTTAAAAAATGGGTACATATTATTCTATCCTATGACCATATCGTAATTTTCTTAATGTGGGTTTTGATATTTAGGTTGTTTTCAATGTTTCGCTATGATAAATAATTCTCTGGAGAACATCCTTGGGCCTATATACAGGCACCCTTTGTCCCTGGCACCCATATCAGTGTCTGGCGTAGTAAATGCTCAATAAAATACTTGTTGAGTGAATGAGTAAATACGTCAACTCAATTTCCATTCCATATACTAGTGTTTCTTTTCACATCCTATATTAAGTCCGAAGATTTAAATTTTTTTTTTTACTTTTTCTTTTTTTCTTTTAACAGACCTAGACCTCCCAACAAAGATTTTTTAAAAGAAAATATAAGGCAGGACATGGTAGCTTGGCCTCCAAAGTGCTTGGATTACAGGCGTGAGCCACCGTGCCCGGCCACACAGTGTTTTGCAATCTGCTATTCTTCATTTAATAGATACATTGTGAACACTTTCTCATGTAATTAAATATCTTTATTTTATATACTTTTTACCAGGTTCTCAGTCACATTTTATAAATGAACTATAATATTTTGAACTATTCTCCCATTCTTGATAAAGAACATTGTTTCTCATTTTCCCCATTATAAACAGTGCAAAAAATTCTGAAATCTTATCAATATATGCTTTTTAATCATTTTCAAATGTTGTGCTATAAAGATGCAGTCATTTATAAATTGTGTAAAACCCTAAGTACACTCTATGGTTTAGTTTTAGAAAGTAGATGGAGAAGAAGCAGGTGAGGTTTTTTATGTTTAACTTGGTACTGTCCTTTGTTGTCTGGAAATTTTGGCCTGGTGTGGTGACTCATGCCTATAATCCTAGCACTTTGGGATGCCAACTTGGGAAAATTGCTTCAGGCCGATAGTTTGAGATCAGCCTAGGCAGCAAAGTGAGACCCGTCTCTACAAAAAAAAATAAAAAACAAAAAAATAAAGGCCAGGTGTGGTGGCTTATACCTGTAATCCCAGTATTTTGGGAGGCCAAGGCGGGTGGATCACCTGAGGTCAGGAGTTCAAGACCAGCCCAGCCAACATGGTGAAACCCGGTATCTACTAAAACTACAAAAATTAGCCAGGTTTAGTGACGCATGCCTGTAATCCCAGCTACTCGGGAGGCCAAGGCAGGAGAATTGCTTGAACCCGGAAGCAGAGGTTGCAGTGAGCCGAGATCGCGCCATGCACTCCAGCCTGGGCGACAGAGTGAGATGCCGTCTCAAAATAAATAAATAAATAATAATAATAAACAAAAAGAAAGACAATTTTACCAAGGGTGTATAATTTTATAATTAAAAAGAAATGCTATGAAGTGTTTAAAAAATCTAAATAATGTAGTTTGCATGTCTGTCTCCACTAAATCACATTGAAATGAGATCCCTAATGTTGGAGGTGGGGCCTGCTCAGAGGTGTCTGGGTCATGAGGGCAGATTCCTCATGAATGGCTTGGTGCTGTCCTCTGGATAGTGAGTTCTTCGAGATCTGGTTGTTTAAAAGTATATGGCACCTCCTCCTCTCTCTCACTCCCGCTCTCTCCAGGTGACATGCTGGCTGCCTGTTGCCTTCGTCATGATTGAAAGCTTCCTGAAGCCCTCACAGAAGTAGATGTCAGCACCAAGCTTCCCATACAGGCTGCAGAACCGCGAGCCAAAATAAAATCTGTTTTCTTTATAAATTGCCCAGCCTTGGGTATGCCTTTTCAGCAACACAAAAACAGCCTAATATGCTAATTCATGCCCAGTACCCAGGCCTTAGTTTCCAATAAGATCTCCGATAAAAGGAACCAGGGCTCCTTGAAAAAGTGGCCAACTAGGATTGGGGCAGGAAAAATGCAAGATGAGCCTGGAGCATCTCATGGTGCCCGAAGGTAGAAAGGGCTCAAAGCGCAAAAGTAAGGAAGGGACACTTCAAAGGGGCACAGGAGGCATCCTGGAAGAGCTCCTAGTGGCCAAAGCTGGAACAATATAAGCAGCAAAATACAGGCGCTTTCCCACTTACGATGGTGCCGCTTACGATTTCAACATTATGATGGGTTTATTGGGGGTATTAAATGCATTTTTGATTTAAGATTTTCAATTTACAATGGGTTTGTTGGGACATAACCCTATTGTAATTTGAGGATCATCTGTAAATGGTATTGGATTACAAATCCGAAGTATAAAATAAATATCCTTGAGTCCATCTTAATGTAAATAAGTGATGGAAGAAATAAATACACATGGCAGGGGGAGGAGGGGGAAAAGACAGCTCTTCTGTGCAGAAGAATTCCAAATAATCTCCATAGACACTCCCCTTCCAGGAGGCAAAGCTCAGCCCCCTCCCATGCTTGCCACCACATACACACCTTGAGCATGGGAGCTTGGCTTAGGGACTTGCAAGCACTACCTGGGAAGGTGATCGAGGTCAGCATCCGCAGTGAGGAGTCGTGTTAACAGTAGGTACCCTTGATACAAGGTGATGAAAATGGCACTTCACATCTGTGGTCTTTCTTCTTCCCCAAAACACCGTTATCCAGCCGAGTCATGAGAAAACACCAGACAAATCCCAATGGAGAGACTTTCCACAAAACGCCTGACCAGCACTCCTCAAAACTGTCAAGCTTATCAAAAACAAGGAAAATATGAGAAATATGTCACATCCCCAAGGAGAAACTAAGGAGACAGGACCACCAGATGTAAGGTGGGATCCTGAATTAGATCCTGAACAGAAAAGGGCATTAGTGGAAAAACTGGTGACATCTGAGTAAAGGCACTCAGCCATGGCTGCCTTGCCTTGGCTGGAGTTTAGTTAGCAGTACTATGCCACTGCTGGGTTCTTACTTTTGAGAAATGCACTATAGTAATGTAATATGATAACCTCAGGGAAAACTGGTTGATGGATGGGTGGGAACCCTCTGCACTGTATTTGCAACTTTTCTGTAAATATAAAACTGTTTTAAAATAAAAGGTTTATTTTAAAAAAGGAAAAATGCTTCCATCATGAAAAATGCCATCAGCAAGTATCTTTGTGTATTAAAAACAAATTAAATGTACTTTCAGCCTTTTAAATTATATTTAGTCATGCTATTAGAAACACTACAAATTAGAATAATTTCTTTAGGCCCACACAGTCCAAAACCTAAATTTTTAATATTGTATCTTTCTCCTTCTTCAATAGGGCTGCCCACAGCTGTGCCTGAGAGATCTTGGCTTTATCTATAAACCTGTCCTATTTCCACCTGGGGCTTCTGGTGTTGCCAGGGGCTCCATCCTCTGTGCTGTGTCTTGGCTACCTGGAGCTCCCAAATGCTGTCCTTAAACCTAGGTATATTTTGCCAGGAAGCCAATGATACTCTGAATCCTTTGCATTTTGATTCTACCTTCTTTCATTCAATCAGGTCTTGGTAATGATCAGAGCTAGTCTTAAGGATTTTAGACTATATTCTAAGGGCAACAAAAAGCTTTTGAAGGGCTTAGTAAGGGAGACATATAATGAGAGCAGTATGAAATAGAAGGAAAAGGGAGGAAAATGACTTTAGGGAGATCATTAGAAGAGTCTAGTCAAGAGAGGATGGTGGCTTAGACTAGGATGCTGACACTATGGGTATGAACTTCTAATACCAACTCTTAATAATGATGATAATAATAAACATTTATATGCCCTTTTAGAGTTTTCAGTGCAAACACTTTTACATTCTTTGCTAATTAATGTTTACAACTCTGGGGAGAATTTCTGTGTTGCAAATAAGAAAAACTGTAGCCATAGAAAGTTAAGTGAATTGCTCAAGGCTAAGTAGCATAATTTTAACTCAAGCATTTTGATTCCAAATTCAATGCGCTTTCCAGTGCCCTGGCAGCCAGATTAAGGTGAGATACATGTTAACAGTTTGATCTTTTGCCCTTCGGGTTAATGGTTTTCAAAAGAACTATACTTACAAGTTTAAAAATACAGATTCCTGAGCACCACTCTCAGAGATTCTGACTGAGTAGTTCTGGGGTTAGGAAGCATCTGGAACTCTGCAGCCAGCTGGGGGATGCAAGGAAGGGGCCCGTGGACCACAATCCCAAAACCAGCACTGCTAGGGGTCTTTGCTTGCTTTCCCAATTTCCATGCATGGGTAAATACTAAACCTGGGGAATCATTCTCCAGGTGCATGTCATAATGATTTAAAAATGAGGCTGGGTGCAGTGGCTCACACCTGTAATCCCAGCACTTTGGGAGGCTGAGGCGGGCGGATCACCTGAAGTCAGGAGTTCAAGACCAGCCTGACCAACATGGTGAAACCCCTCTCTAAAAAAAAAAAAAAGGAAAGAAAAAAAAAATGAATATAGGGCCGGGTGCAGTGGCTCACACCTACAATCCCAGCACTTTGGGAGGCCGAGGCGGGTGGATCATGAGGTTAGGAGTTCAACACCAGCCTGCCCAACATGATGAAACTCTGTCTCTACCGAAAATACAAAAATTAGCCAGGTGTGGTGGTGTGTACCTGTAATCCCAGCTACTCAGGAGGCTGAGGCAGAAAAATCACCTAAGCCTGGTGATTGTAGTGGGCTGAGATCATGCCGCTGCACTCCAGCCTGGGCGACAGAGCGAGACTCCATCTCAAAAAAGAAAAAAGAATATAAGTTTTTAAAAACTATTATTTTAGTAGTCACCTTTTCTAATCTGGATAGCATTAGTGGAATGGACAGAATGCTTATGTTCGCTCCCCACCAATTCTATATATTGAAATCCTAACCCCCAAGGTGATGATGTAAGGAGGTGGGAACTTTGGGAGGTGATTGGAGCATGAGAGTGGAACTCCCATGAACAGGATTAGTAGCCTAGACAGCTAGCCTCTCCCTTCCACCGTGTGAGGGCACAACCAGAAGGCGCCGTCTATGAACCATGAACCAGGAAGTAAGCCTTCATCTGACACCAAATCAGCTGATGTCTTGATCTTGGACTTCCTAGTCTCCAGAATTGTAAGCAATAAATTTCTGTTGTTTATAAGCCACCCAATCTAAGGCATTTTGTTATAGTGGCCCAAACAGACTAAGACAATTAGCATAGTTGCTTTGAAACTATTTTTGTGGCTGGGCGCCGTGGCTTATACCTGTAATCTCAGCACTCTGGGAGGCCGAGGTGGGAGGATCACCTGAGGTCAGGAGTTCAACACCAGCCTGGCTAACATGGTGAAACCCCATCTCTACTAAAAAAAGTTACAAAGAATTAGTTGGCATGGTGGTGTGCACCTGTAATCCTAGCTACTCAGGAAGCTGAGTCAGAAGAATCGCTTGAACCTGGGAGGCAGAGGTTGCAGTGAACCAAAATAGCACCCTTGTATTCCAGCTTGGGCAATAAGAATGAAACTCTGTCTCAAAAAAAAAAAAAAAAAAAAAAAAGAAAAAGAAAAGAAAGAAAAAAAGAAAAAGAAAGAAATCATGATTGCTGTTTAATGACTGCCTTGTCCCTTTTACTCCTGTGGTGCCAGAAGCCTCTCCTGTGACCACTGTCCACACACCCTGGGCCCCCCCCTCCCTGTAGCTCCCCAGCAGCTGGCCTCTGAGCCATGGTGCAGGCAGTGCTTCCAGTCCTCCACAGCCCTCGGCCCAGCAGCGCCTGCCACACAGCTGTTTCTTCACAGCAGAAACCTCAGCTGATCCACAGAGTCGGTGCTCAAGTTTCAGTAGCTCCAGAGAAAAGGGGCCAGGAGAGTCTGGTTTTTGTATTTCCCCACCTTAAAACACCCCAGCCAAACAAACTGCAGGTGGGGGCTTCCATGCATCTATCATTTTTCCTTTAAACGAAGTTGTCCATAATTACTCCTCGTCTTATTTGGCCTGAATAATGAATTTTCTTTCTGTTTTGCTTATCTTTCTGGCATATTTAAAATGAAATGTGTGTCTTTATATAATTGTTTTTTGTTACTACTCTATTTGAAAGTCACTTAAGACATGCGGTTCACTATTTATTCATGTTATCTACTTTTTAATCACAAAATGAAAATAAATATCCAGGTATTTGCAACCTAAGTTAGAAAAGAGAGGCGCTGGCTGAAATGGCTTCAGTGCTTTGAAGAGCAAAACTGCAGTGATCCAGCAAAGCTTTCTTCTCTTGGTTCGCCTTAGCCTCAGTGGCACACCCTGAAGTTCCTGTCTCTTGGCTTGCCACAGGAATATTTTCCTGGAAGGTAGAGTCAAGAACCCAGAGAAAACTGGTGATGGCTCCTCAAAGTCCCTCCCAGAGACATGGCCTCAGCTGGAGGTATCGGGGAGGGGGCAAATTTCCATTTCACCCGAAGGAGCCCTGGGCTGCCCCCACGTGGTATCTGCCAATCCCCGCAGGGGCACACTCCTCTCTTCATGTCAGCTTCGTGGGTCTCCTGTGGGTGGAAGCTATGAATGGCTACTGAGTGCCTGCTATGAACCAGACACTGCAGACTGCTTCACACATCCCGATGTTGCTCAGCCACAGGCGTCTCTTTCTTTCAAGCAGACGGGGCTACACATGGCAGTCACCAGCTGTGGCTGCCTTGGTGGTTGGTACTATCTGGGATCCCTCAGCTTCAGGGACCCTATATTGAAGCAGAAGGCATAACAAGTTTTCCAGCTGACCCACTCTGAGGCCTAGAGAGAGGCAGAGCTCTGATAGCACAGTCTACAAAGCCAGAGCCCTCAAAGGACAGGCTCCAGAGTCTCCCCCGCCTCAAAGCTCAGCCTTTAGATGTTAAGGCACTAAGCCAGTAGCCACCTTAATAAAATCCTCCTGTTTCACCCATCAGCAATTTCCACAACAATACCCCACAAGCTGCGCTGGGCAGGGTTTTCTGATGGTCCCCCAAAGATCACTGTTATACGCGTTCAATAGTACTGAATATTAAATGCATTTAATAAAGAGATCTTCCAAACAGGCTTTGTGTGGGCAACAAGGCCGTTTTATTTCTTGCTTGGGTGCAAGCGGGCCGAATCCGAGAAAGGACAGACAAAGCGGGTAAGGTGGGAATTGGCTTTATAGGTTGGGGTCGTTTTTGGGGGGTGGGGGTGTTGCAGAGTAAGATCAGTTACAGTGGTGGGGGGTAGGGGTAAGGAGTATACATGACCACGGGTTCAATTACAGTGGCGGGTGGGGGTGAGGCAGAAGAAGAGGTGAGATGGCAGGATGGGCAAGAGATATTCACATTATCATAGGAACAGCTAAGATGGCAGGATGGGCGAGAGGTATTCACATTATCATAGGAACAGTTGAGATGGCAGGATGGGCGAGAAGTATTCACATTATCATAGGAACAGTTAAGATGGCAGGATGGGCGAGAGGTATTCACATTATCATAAGAACAGTTAAGATGGCCGGATGGGTGAGAGATATTCACATTATCATAGGAACAGTTAAGATGGCAGGATGGGCGAGAGGTATTCACATTATCATAGGAACAGTTAAGATGGCAGGGTTGGGTGAGAGGCTTGTTGGGGAAGCTCCGCTGGGTGATCAGGGACAATGGCGATCGCAGGCAGTGGGTGGGAGACATCAGCTGGGGCAAGCAGGACTTCAGACTTTCAGGCTCCAGGCCTACATATGGAGACCTGACAATCACAGCTCCTTGTGGCCAGCAGCTCCCATTGCTGGGGGCACCGGGAAACCCTGCTTCCATGGGACAAACGGCTGTGACAGCCCCACTGTTCCCTGCCTCCAACCTTGGATTTATCTGAGAACTCATCCCAAAGTGTCTCCTCTTACAGAATGCCCCTGAGAGTCAGGAAAGATTTCAGCTCTTCCTCAGGCATTCCCCACCTTAAAGGACAGGACGAGAGGGGACTTTTCCCTGTCCTTCTTTCCAAGGTGGTAGTCAAGGTGCAATATTCCATTACTCTACAGCAGCATGGCCAGGTGGGGCAGCAAACCTTGTTCACTTCAATGCAATGTGCTCATGTTTGGCCCTTTTGAATCCCTCCTGATTCAACCTGAGGGACGGAGCAGGCCCCTCCACAGTCACCATCCTACAAACAACACGCTCCTCCTATTAGGGGACCTGGATGCACCCTCCACATGGACCATCTTCTGGGAAAGGTGAGACATCCATCTGCTTTCATGATCTTTTTAGACAGTGGGTCAGCAGGAAGAGGGGAGGGCCCAGGATTGGCCTGAGCTGCTTCTAAGGACAGCCTGGAATCTACATCATGATTACTCAGGGGTTTGGTGAACTTGGGTCTAACCTTCAAGGCGGTTTAATCAGAGAGGTGGAATATCCAGGAGGCATGGGATAGTTAGGATTTCTGGACAGAGGAACATTCACAACAGGCAGGTGGCTTCATGGGGGGCCTGCCTAGGCCATCAGAGTGGAAGCAGGACCCCTCAGAGCAGCTTGGGAAGGGTATGGTGACCAGTTCCTGCCCTCCAGAGAGAGAGAGAGGTTATTCCAGCAAGAAGGAGGGAGATTGTCAGGCCCTGAGCCAGGCAGCTGTGGTTTGGGGCAGGGTTCCAGGGCCAGCGGGAGCTGAAGTGCCAAATGGGAGCTGAGCAGGTGCCCAGTCATATGCCAGCCTTGGCCCACAGGTAAGTTTAGACAGTGACACTCTGGGGCAGGACATCTGGGTGCCAAAGAGCTTTCCTCAAGCACCTGGATCCTGGCCTTAGAGCAGCATTCACCCCACTAGCAGGCAAGGGCCCTCGATGAGGAAACAGCCAGGCTTGTGCAGCATCAGCTCAGCTACCTAGCAAGACACAGTGAGTGTGCAGATGCCGTGGGGAATATGGGGTTACCTTTACTCCAGCCTCCTGCCAGATTCTTTCCCATTATAGGCAGCCATTTCCATAACCCGAAACAGATGAGGTCTTGCAAAGGTTCCTAGCGGTTCTGTTTTGTTTTAAATCTCTGAAATATATACGAAAAGAGATTATAGACAGTAGATGTGTACTTCTACGCACACACAGAGATATACTCACATATACCAATAGGTCTCCTATACACAGTAGATTAATCCCTAAAAAGTTGTATTTAAATTCTATTTTTATAAACAATCCTTACTTGAAATGTATCAAGGTAACTTCTTCAGATGAATTTGTATGCTCTCGAGTTAAATAATGGCACATATGTAGGCTTTTTTCCCCCTTTTCTATTCTATTTATTTATTATTATTATTTTTTAAGACAGTGTCTCACTCTGTCGCCCAGGCTGAGTGCAGTGGCAAGATCCCCACTCACTGCAACTTGGCCTCTGCCTGCTAGGTTCAAGGGAGTCTCATGTCTGAGCCTCCAAACTAGCTGGGATTACAAGCATGTACCAGTACACTCAGCTAATTTTTGTGTTTTAATAGAAACGGGTTTCACCACGTTGACCAGGCTGGTCTCAGACTCCTGACCTCAAGTGATCTATCCACGTCTTTTCTATTCTATTGCTGAAGCTCAGAGCTACATTTCATACTTCCTTAGATTAAGTCTTCTAATGTAATTGTTTTCTTCTTTCCAACTATTTTGTGACTTGACTTCTGCCTATAAATCCTTGATGTAATGATTTTATGGCTATGTATCACATGCCGTTTTCACTGATTTGGGAAGTAAGCAACATATAATGAGTTGAATTTTTCTAGAATCTTAAAAGTACATACCAGAGAAGTTTGTCCATTGATGGATTACTAAATTCTGGAAAAGCAGAGTAATTCTACTGTAATAAACAACATTCTGCTGTAGAAGCCACCAGAAGAGAGTGGGGAGTGCAGGATCTGCCCTCTACGGTCGAGTGTGGTGGTGCCTGTGCTAGTGGGTTGGAAGGGATTTATTCCGAAGTGCCCTGTGGCAGGAGGGAAACACTGGTCTCCAAATGCAGGCTTACTTTGCCAGCGTCTCTCACTTGGCACCTACTCTCACAGCCATATTTTCAAACACACCTAGGAATGTTGGCCACATCCTCCCTGGGCAATTCGGACAATGGCTTTGCAGTCCTTTATCTGACGCACTTGGTCAACACGGCGCCTTGACTCAAAGATAGCGGAGGGAAGAAAGCCCTGCAGTGTCGATGAGTCCATTCCTCAGGGTGGGGCGGGAGTGAGAGGCAACTTGATCTGCCCCTCCCAGCCCTGGGGAGAAGCAATGGTGAAATCTCACCTTCCACTCAGAGCAAGCCGTTGGCACTGGCTGTCTCAGGAGGACCGAGTTTGGTTTCTCATTTAGACATCTCTCCTTTAGCTTACCTTCTTCTTCACTGAGTTCTTGGAGTTAATTTGCTAAGACAGGAATGTGTGTTTGGGAAATCTCCCAGCAACATGTCACATGGCCAGTGGCTGATGTTATTAGCCCTTGTCCGGGGCTGCAGGCTGAAGCTGCGCCTGAGAGGGGTGGCGTCTAGGAGGCTCCACCGGTCCCCCTGCTAAGGGGTTAGACTGCAAAGAGGGGCGACCCTCTCACCCAGTTCTGCAGGCAGGGGCTATTGTGTGGAGTGAGTGGCTTTAAGGCTGGTCAGCATGAGAGGAAGAATGAATGGTTGAAAGGTATCTCCCATCTCAAGCAGCCCGTAGGCACAGGGCACGTGTCCTCAGGCCTCATTTCATAGCCCAGAAAGGGAAAGTCCTAGAGACGACCTGGAAATTGTCCTAAAATAAGTGGAGCACTGGCATGGGGGAAGGGATTCAATTTGCTTTGTGTAACTTTTGAAGGACAGAACTAGGACCTGTGAACACAAGTTACAGGGAAACAGAATTGAATTCAAAATAAGGAAGGCTTTTCTATCCCTTAGAGTTAAAAAGTGGATTGGTTCCACGGATACCTAACTAGATAAACAAAATGTGGCATACACACACAGTGGAATATTATTCTGCCTTAAAAAGAAAGGACATTCTGACACATGCACGACATGGATGAACTTTGAAGACCTTATGCTAAGTGACGTAAACCAGTCACAAAAGACAAACATTGTGCAATTCCATTAACGTACAGAAAGTATATGAGACGTCTGAAGTAGTCAAACTCATAGACACAGAAATAGAATGGTAGTTGCCAAGGGCTAAAGGAAGATGGAATGGGGAGTTAGTATTTAATCGGCAGAGAGTTTCTGGGAAGAAGAAAAATCTAGGGAGACCAACAGTCATGATGGTTGCACAACAATGTGAATGCACTTAATACCACTGAACTGTACATTTTTAAATGGTCTGGGGCCAGGCACAGTGGCTCCTGTCTGTAATCCCAGCATTTTGAGAGACTGAGGCAGGAGAATCGTTAGGTTCAGGAGTTGGAAACCAGCCTGGGTGACACAGTGAGACCTCCATCTCTACAAAAAAAATTAAAAATTTAAAAATAAGCCAGGTGTGGTGGAGCGTACCTGTAGTCCGAGCTACCTGGGAGGCTAAGGCAAGAGGGTTGCTTGAGCCGGGAATTTGAGGCTACAGTGAGCTATGGTTACAACACTGTACTCTAGCTTAATAAATGGTTAAAAGGTTTGGCAGCTGCTGAGCTGTGAGCTAAAACAATATAGAAAAGAAAATTTAATGAAAGAAGAAAAATGAAACAATGGTTACAAGAGTAAATTATATATATATATAGAGAGAGAGAGAACCACAATTAAAAAAAGACAATGAAAAACCATGTGATTGAACATTCAAGGTCCCTGGGGCAGCGAAAGAAAAGTGACTATGAGCCAGCTGGTCACCTTAGCATGAATGTGACTCTCTAGTAGTTGCTGTTGGTTTCATTTTGTAGAAACAGTGCCAGCTACCACAATCCAATATGGAGAGGAAGAGGCTCCTTACTCAAAGTTTTAAGGACAGTTAGAAAATAGAGGCAGATGGCTGGGTGTGGTGGCTCACACCTGTAATCCCAGCACTTTGGGAGGCCGAGGCAGGCGGATCATCTGAGGTTGGGAGTTTGAGGCCCGCCTGGCCAACATCGAGAAATCCCGTCTTTACTAAAAATACAAAATTAGCCAGGCGTGGTGGCACATGCCTGTAATCCCAACTCAGGAGGCTGAGGCAAGAGAACAGCTTGAACCCAGGAAGGGGAGGCTGTGGTGAGCTGAGATCCTGCCATTGCACTGCAGCCTGGACAACAAGATCAAAACTCTGTCTCAAAAAAAAAAAGGAAAGAAAATAGAGGCAGAGGAGACCAAACTCTCATAAGAAGGTAGAGCCACCACTTGCCAAGAGAAGCAATCTCATTTGTGTTTTGCTTGGAGCCTCACTTTCCACATCAGTAAAATGGGAATAATACCTACTTTGCAGAAAAGAGGAGTGGTCAATGAAAGCACAGACCACATAGTGGTCACCCACAAAAAAGCTCCCTATTATTGTTCTCTCATAATATTAATTTCTTTTGTTTTACTTTTTTTTCTTTCTTTTTTTTTTTTTAATAAAGATGGGGTTTCACCATGATGGCCAGGCTGGTATTGAACTCCTGACCTCAGGTGATCCACCCACCTCGGCCTCCCAAAGTGCTAGGATTACAGGCATGAGCCACCACGCCCGGCCTTGTTTCACTTTTAAAACATATTTTACCATGATTTGTCTGTCCGTGATGTGGTTCCTGCCAAACCTGTCTTAGCAACCACGAAATGGAGTGGATGCTGCAAAGCGCACTTTCCTCATTCTGCGTTGACACGTCACTAGAACGCTGCACTCTTTTGGACATCCTGGAGTGTTTTACAGAAGGAATGGTGATTTCTTGTTTTAGTTTCATTGAGACCACCCCCTCAGAAGCACATCAGCAGCAGAGCTCAGACTTGCCTCTTGACCTGGGAGAGCCTTGGCATCGCCGCATGCTCGCTGCATTGTCTTCCAGCTCTCACCTAATTGCCTCAATTGGAGACTCTTCTGGAAGGAGTCCAAGGGGTATCTCCTCAGCGTTCCACAACTCCGCCAAAGGACAATTGGGAGAAAGAGGCCAAAGCCGGCAAGGGGAGACGCAGGCAGCAGTGCTTTTTCCTGACTGATCTATCAGCAGTTCGATGCCGGCAGTGTGCTCCCCCTCCCAGCCACCCGCTGCACACCTGCCTGTCGGTGCTCAGGGCAGAATTGATAAGCTGGGAGAACACAGTGAAACTTCCACAAGGACTTGAAGAACAGAAACACTGCGAAATGTCCACCTGCCACTCTGCCTCGGCAACTGGAGTTTGGGGCCACGGAGGTTCAGGCCCCTGGGCACAGAAAGGGCAATTTGGGTCTGTTTTCGGGTCAGCACGAAGTGCCTCTGCCCATTTCCTCACCCCCACCGAGGTGCATTTGGCCGTGCCTGGAAGTGACAAGAGCCCATAGGCTAGGGCTGTCCAGCCTTGGCCCACAGTGCTCCTGGCTTGGATTTAGCCTGGTCCTCACTGCCCGAGGCTCAGCTCGGCTTGTTCTCAATGCCTGCCTCCTCTCAGATGGGGGTAGTAGCAAGGTTTGGGGAGAGGGTGCTCCACTGTTAAGTCTCCCATCGTCTGGACATGCGCCTCACCATAGTCCTCATACATTGCCCACAGCTTAGTGTTTCATGTTAAAGGTCTCCCTAAATCCACTGACAACAGAAACCCAATTCAAACTTATTTAAGCAAAGATGGGAAATTACAGGCTCTTGAGAAATCTAAGGGTGAATTTAGGGAGCTGGATCCAGGAGCCCAAATCATGTTATTATGTTAATAGTTGTGGTATTGTGCTATACATTGGTTTTCCTCCACAGTTCCTGGTTCACGGCTTCCATAGCTCTCTTTACAGTCTTTTGTTATCATCTTGAGTGTGTTGTGCCTCAGGGACAGGCCCCAGGAAACAGAATCTCTCAACCTTCTCCTGCCCTCATTTCATCTACTCCAATGCAAGACTCTAATCTTTCCCCACCTTTCTGATTGTGGGTCTTAGGACCCTTCCCAGACATGGTCCCACCCTACACATTGGGGGAAAAAATGTTAATATCATGAAGCTTCCATAAAAACATTGCAGGAAGGAATGTTGACATCATGCAGCTTCTGTAAAACTCAAGAAGTGCTGGGCACAGTGGTTCGTGCCTATAATCCCAGCACTTTTGGAGAGTGAGGAAGGAGGAGCTCTTGAATCCAGGAGATCGAGGCTGCAGCAAACTGTGATTGCACCTCTGCACTCCAGCCTGGGTGAGACCAACAATCATGACGGTTAAACAATGTGAGTTTCTTGGAGGGTGGTATACCCAGGGAGGGCATGGAATCTCTATGCCCCTTCCCGAATACCTCACCCTATCTGTATCCTTTGTAATATCCTTTAAAAGAAATCAGTAACCAAAAGTAAGTGTTTCCCTGAGTTCTGTGAGCCAGTCCAGCAAATTATTAGAAGGGAAAGAGGAAGTCATGGGAAGGCCAATTTGAAGCCAGTTGTCAGAAGTTCCAGAGGCCCAGACTTGCAACTGGTGCCTGGGGGCATGGGGAGCAGCCTTGGTGATTGGGCCCCCAATTTGTGGGATCTGACACTATCTCCAGGTAGATAGTGTTGAAATTCAGGCTGCTTGATGTTATAACTGAGCAAGTTGTAAGGAAAGCGCCACACTCTGAGTTTCGATTGCGAGTTCTTTATCGCCCATGACAGAGAGATCGCTAACGCTCAAAATTCTCTCAGCCTGAGGAAGGGGCTTGATTCCTTTTTATACCTTGCTTAAGAAAGGGGAGGGGGAGCCTAGCTGAGGCAGAATTTACAGAAGCAGAACAAGCAAGTTAGATAAGGAGGCTGGTAACTAGGAGGCAGGAGGTTCCCATGATTGCTGATTACTAAGGAGGGTATACACAAGCGGTTCCCATGATTGCTGGTTACCAAGGTGGGTATTCAGTAGTTGCCATACAATCAATCAAGGGGGGGTATTCACAATAGCAAGTGGGCTTGCCAAGCAGGATATGGCTACAATGGTCATATGCTTCTATAATTCTAAGTACAGCGTGACCCAGCACAAGAGCACGACCCAGGTATGCACTCAAGGGAGAAATGGTGGGAGGGGTGAGGCAGAGATTAAGATGGGGTCTGTCTGACCCTCAGCAGGATGGAGTTGGTCTGGCTAATACAGGGTATGTTAGCACAGTGTGTGGGGGAAAAAAACCACTATTTGGTCATAGAAGTACTTTTCTGTGTTTATGTGTAACTGCCTAAGGTGTTCACCTTGCCAGCTGCCCAGACAGAGCCAATTCATCAAGACAGGGGAATTGCAATAGAGAAAGAGTAATTCACGCAGAGCCAGCTGTGCAGGAGATTGGGTTTTATTATTACTTAAATTGGTGGCCCTCAGCATTTGGAGGGAAGCGGGTGAGCCAGGAGTGCCAAATGGTCAGAGATAAAATCACAGGGAGTCCAAGCTGTCTTCTTCTGCTGAGTCAGTTCCTGGGTGGGAGCCACAAGATCAGATGAGCCAGTTTATTGATCTAGGTGGTGCCAGCTGATCCATCAAGTGCAGGGTCTGCAAAATATGTCAAGCACTGATCTTAGGAGCAGTTTAAGAGGGTCAGAATCTTGTAGCCTCCAGTTGCATGACTCCTAAATCATAATTTCTAACCTTGTGGCTAATGTTAGTCCTACAAAGGCAATCTAGTCCCCAGGCAAGAAGGAGGTCAGCTTTGGGAAAGGGCTGTTACCATGTTTGTTTAAACTAAGTTTCTCCCAACGTTAGTTGAGAGGAAAGAAAAAAGGCAGCTTAGAGGTTAGAAGCAAGATGGAGTTGGTTAAGTTAGATCTCTTTCCCTGTCTCAGTCACAATTTTACAAAGGCAGTTTCAGACGGTTGTTCTGGCGTGAGAAGCATAGCAAAAACATAGTCTTTTCCTACATAATAGTTTACTGTAAATTTGTAACTATCCAGAGGGTTCTCCTTGCCTGCTGCCTAGACAACCAATCTATCAAGACAGGAGAACTGCAACAGAAAAAGAGTTTTTAATTCATTAAGAGCTGGCTGTACATGAGATGAAAGTTTTATTATTACTCAGATCAGTCTCCCTAAGCGTTTGGGGATCAGAGTTTTTAAGGGTAATTTGGTGGGTAGGGGGTCAGTGAGTGGGGAGTGCCAACTGATGGAGTCAGAAATGAAACCATAGGGAGGAGAAGCTGTCTTCTGGCGCTGAGTCAGTTCCTGGGTGGGGGCCACAAGACTAGATGAGCCAGTTTATCAATCTGGGTGGTGCCTGCTGATGCAGCAAGTGCAGGGTCTGCAAAACATGTCGAGCACTGATCTTAGGCTTTACAATAGTGACGTTATCCCCGGGAGCAATTTGGGGAGGGTCAGAATTTTGTAGCCTCCAGCTGCGTGACTCCTAAACCATAATTTCTAACCTTGTGGCTGATTTGTTAGTCCTACACAGGTAGTCTTGTCCCCACACAGGATGGGGGTTTGTTTTGGGAAAGGGCTGTTATCATCTTTGTTTCAAAGTTAAACTACACACTAAGTTCCTCCCAAAGTTAGTTCAGCCCGTGTCCTCAATGAAGAAGGACAGCTTGGAGGTTTGAAGCAAGATGGAGTTGGTTAGGTCAGCTCTCTTTCACTGTAATAAATTTCTCAGTTATAATTTTGCAATGGCGGTTTCATTATGTTTCCATATTTCCTACGTTGCCTTCATTCTTTCTCTTTTAACTCAGTAGCAAAGATGGCCGCCAAGATCTCCAGTGCTATGTCATCTTTACAACTGGCAAACAACACATGGAGGGAGTCTGTTTTTTAATCATTCCAGAAAAATCATGGGGAGAGTTCTGCCCATCCTTGAAACAATCTCTCTGATTGCCCAACCTAAACCATGTGTCCAGTTTTTAAGTCAAAGCATCTGTTGAATCACGTCTGACCATATGGTCTAGAAAAGGGAGAAGTCTTCTTCCCTAAGGAGATTGTGAGCAGACAAAAACCATCTACTGACAATCTGGTAGAGATGTCCACGTTTTTTTTTAATTATTATTATTATTATTGAGATGGAGTCTCCCCCGTCACCTAGGCTGGGAGTGCAATGGCACAATCTCGGCTCTCTGCAACCTTCACCTCCCAGGTTCAAGCGACTCTCCTGCCTCAGCCTCCTGAGTGGCTGGGATTATAGGTGCATGCCACCACACCCAACTAATCTTTTGTATCTTTAGTAGATACGGGGTTTCACCATGTTGGCCAGGCTGGTCTCAAACTCCTGAACTCAAGTGATCTGCCTGCCTGAGCCTCCCAAAGTGCTGGGATTACAGGCATGAGCCACCACGCCCAGCTATTCTTACTATGACTTATGCGATATATAAACTTGGCTTTTGGCCGGTGCCATGGCTCACGCCTGTAATCCCAGCACTTTAGGAGACCAAGGCAGGAGGATCACTTGAGTTCAGGAGTTTGAGACCAGCCTGGCCAACATAGCAAAACCCCATCTCTACTAAAAATACAAAATTTAGCCTGGTACAGAGGTGTGCACCTGTAATCCCAGCTACTCGGGAGGCTGAGGCAGGAGAATCCCTGGAATCTGGGAAGTAGGAGTTGCAGTGAACTGAGATTGGGCCACTGCACTCCAACCTGGGCGACAAAGGGAGACTCTGTCTTTAAAAAAAAAAAAAGAGAGAGAGAGAGAAAATGGTACAAGGAGGAAAACAAAGAGGAAATACAAGCCCTAAAGTGTCCAGAGGTGGATGGAATGGCCACATTTCATTGGTGGTGAAAATTAAGGTGATGAACAGGTGAAAATTGCTTTGAAGGTATTGAAATGCTATTCAAATCTAAGAATAAGCCTGCTTGTGTCCATCTACTTGAGTTTTCCTTAGCTTGGCCTGGTCACCAACCCCACCTTCTGTCTACCACAGAGCAACATGGGAGAAAAAACTCCTTTGATTCTAGTGTTCCGGTTCAAGGGCCTTCTCACCTATCTCACTGTCTCAAGTTGTGGCTGTCTCAACCTGTGTGAGGCCCATAAACTCACCAAGCTAAAGTGACTTCATTTTGCAAATTCATTTTTACAGAAAATCTTTCTTTCTTTTATAGATGCAATTCCTCAGTAGGATAAGTGAATTTCTAATTACTTCAAGCTGATAGAGTCAAATCACAAATTACTTGTGGGATGTATTGAAAAACTGATGAAACTTGAAATGATTACCTGAAAGCATAAAGTCTGTAAAGAAAAAAAAAAAAGGAGGAATGACCCATTTATCTAAATATTCATTGTGTGTGCCAAATTCTGTACTAGATACTAAGGAAAGAGAAATAAATAAAAAATGTTCCTCTTTCTTAGAGGATCACCATTAAAAAAAAAATGGAGGAACAGAGACTTGGGATAAAGATCATACAAATGTACATTAAGTTGATATTTAAATACAAAATAAAGGTAGAGAAGTGAAAATTCTATTAAAATGTCTAAGAAAAATTAGAGATACAACTTCTGAAGGTGGGAGAGTGTTCATGGATTTGGGTTATTGGGCAGAAGCCAAAATCAGCCTTGTCAGGGATTAGCCTTTCCTTCTCTTTTAAAGACCAGATAAGAGGTAAAGCCTCACTAGAAAAATGCAGCCATGAGAAAACAATCTCTTCTTATTTTATCCTGTATCCCCTAGAAGCCAAAGGAGGTGATAGAAAGCACTGTGACAGTAGCTCCAAACTTCCTGCCCTCAATCATTCAAGGCATATTCATGAAGTGAACAATTATGAAGTCCAGTGTCAGACGACATTCTAGAATCTGATGAAACACCAAAAATAAGATTTAGTTCCCAACTTCAAGCTTCTTACGGTGAATGGGTTAAGCCTCTGAGGTCATTGGAGTTTAGCTATTTTGTAAGAAGAAAAATACATAATTTTGAAAGGGGATGTGTCTATGTGTGAAGTTTCTGGAAGGGATTTTGGATAGTCGGGGAACTGCCTGAATGTTAATGAAGACCTGAAATCAAGGAGAGGGCTCCAGCATGTAGAAGGAAAAATAAAAAAGGTAAGCACTCAAGAGAATTCTTGCCTTCTTATGACTTTGATTAGGGCTCTGAGGGTAATCACTTTTTATATATCATTTTCAACAACTATAGTCAGTATCAGAAAATCAGAAGTTATGGTAATCTAAACCTGAAAGCACTGATCATCACCAGTGTGGTGGCTCACACCTGTAATCCAGCACTTTGGGAGGCCAAAGTGGTGGATCACCTGAGGTCAGGAGTTAGAGACCAGCCTGACAAACACAGTAAAACCCCATCTCTACTAAAAACACAAAAAACTAGCTGAGCGTGGTAGTGGGCACCTGTAATCCCAGCTACTCGGGAGGCTGAGGCAGAAGAATCACTTGAACCTGGGAGGCGGAGGTTGCAGTGAGCCGAGATTGTATCATTGTACCCCAGCCTGGGTGACAGAGCAAGACTCCATCTCAAAACAAACAAACAAACAAAAAAAAGCACTGATTGTCACACAAAGTATATGTGAATGAATCAGTGAGACCCAAACCTGGGAAACCAAAGATTTGACTCTCTCTTGCTTTAGGTATCCAGCAGGTGCCAGGGAATAAAATAGGAAAAGCAGCCTGCTGCTAATGTGACCAAAGTGAAGCTCCAATATGATTAGTTTTTTTTTTCTTTTTTTTTTTCCTGAGACTGAGTTTTGCTCTTGTTGCCCAGGCTGGAGTGCAATGGTGCCATCTTGGCTCACTGCAACCTCTGGCTCCTGGGTTCAAGCAATTCTCCTGCCTCAGCCTCTGGAATAGCGAGGATTACAGGCATGCACCAGCACACTTGGCTAATTTTGTATTTTTAGTAGAGATGGGGTTTATCCCTGTTGAGTAGGCTGGTCTCGAACTCCTGACCTCAGGTGATCCACCCGTCTCGGCCTCCCAAAGTGCTGGGATTACAGGTGTGGGCCACTGCACCCAGCTGCCAGCATGATTAATTTTTATTAAAGTACCTTCAAACTTAACTGGAGAATCTCTAGGGAAGTTATAGAAAATAAACAGCAAACAAACATTTTTCCAGCTATAAACATTCATTATAGGGATCAATAGACTTCTGCTTCTGGCCATGATAGAGTGATGGGGAATGGATTTACCCTCCTGTCTTAAAATACTAAAAAACTAGACAAAATATATGAAACAGTAGTTTTCAGATATGAGACAACTGCACAGAAATATGATCCAAGAGGAGGGGAAGATAAAGAGGTGAGCCCCGTGATTGCCCCAGCTTGCTACCTGGAGGCAATTTCCAGATTGCAGTGCAAAGCGGAAGAAACAGCGCATAGCAGCCTCACAGAGGAGAAGCAAGACATCCAGGCCAAGGGAGGTCAAAGTCACTAGAATGTATGGGTCCATGCACTGGAAAGGAGGAAGATGCAGAGAAAGACAGCACTCCAGAGATCTATAGAGGAGCCACTTTGAAGCTTTGGCTGAATACTGATACATGTACACACAAGAGGAAACTGCCTGAGGGGAAAGCATCACCCAAAAGCAGCAAGCTGAACAATTCCTGGGGCTCACACAGGGCTAGGAAGAGTTTGTGTTCCCACCAGTCAGAGTAGAAAGACCTCCTAGAGTCCTCAAAGGGGGGCTCTTCTTATGTAGTCCCACCTTACTGGTGGTACTAAATAAGCCCTAGACTAAAAGCTGCTCTGAACTCACCATTAAAGGCTTAAAATAAAGCCTGAAAAGGATCCAGTAGATTACAAGTAACTTAATTTTGTAACAGCATAACGCTCAACACTATTTCAAAGAAAACAACAAAATCCAGCAACCAACAATGTAGAATCACAATGTCAGGTATCCGGTCGAAAATTACCAGGCATACAAAAAAGCAGGAAACCATTACTTATAACCAAAATAAAAAGTAATCAATAGAAACAGTCTCAGAAATTATAGAAATAATGAATTAGCAGATGAGAACGTGAAAATATCTATTTTAAATACATTCCCCATCTATAAGAAAGTAGATAAAAACATGAACATGGTGAAAAAATAAATTGATGATACTTTTAAATGACCCAGATAAAACACATTAAGATGAAAAATGCGATCTCTCTCTTTTTTTTTTTGAGACAGTCTTGCTCTGTCGCCAGGTATCAGGCTAGAGTGCAGTGGCGCGATCTCGGCTCACTGCAACCTCCGCCTCCCGGGTTCAAGCAATTCTTCTGCCTCAGGGTTTCATCATGTTGGCCAGGATGGTCTCCATCTCTTGACCTTGTGATCCATCCGCCTCAGCCTCCCAAAGTGCTGGAATTACAGGGTGAGCCACCGAGCCAGGCTGAAAAATGAGATATCTTAGTGGAAAAATACTGCATGGGATTAATAATTAATCAGATATTGCAGAAGGAAAGGTAAGTAAAGTTGAAGACAGAGCAATGGAAACTCTAAAATGAAGCACTGACAGAAACGACAAAAAAATTAACAGAGCATTAGTGACTTGTGGACTTCATATATATAATCTAAGTGAGCTACATGGGTATAATTAAAGTGCCAGGAAAATTATGTGAGCAGGGAGAGAAAATATTTGAAGAAATAATAAATAAAAATGTTCCAACTTGGATGAAAACTATAAATTGAAGATTCAAAGGGCTCAACAAACACCAAGCAGAATAAACATTAAGAAAATCATGCCAATGAACACCACAGCCCAATTGTTGAAAACCAGGGTCAAAAATTTTTTTAAAGCAGCCAGTGAAAAGGGCACATCTTGTCAATCTAGGATTTTATACCCAACAAAAAATGTTTCAAAAATAAAAGTAAAATTTAAACTTTTCAAACAGGGCTGGGTGAGGTGGCTCATGCCTATAATCCCAGCACTTTGGGAGGCCAAGGCAGGAGGACCACCTGAAGTCAAGAGTTCAAGACCAGCCGACCAACATAGAGAAACCCCATCTCTACTGAAAATACAGAAAAATTAGCCAGGCGTGGTGGAAGGTGCCTGTAGTCCCACCTACTCGGGAGGCTGAGGCAGGAGAATTGCTTGAATCCAGGAGGTGGAGGTTGCAGTGAGCCGAGACTGAGCCATTGCACTCCAGCCTGGGCAACAAGAGTGAAACTCTGTCTCAAAAAAGAAACAAACTTTGAAACAAAAGCTGAAAGAACTGATCACTAGCCATCTGCACAACAAGAAAGAAAATAGAAGTTTTGAGGCAGGATATGGCACAAGAAAAGGATCTATGCAAACGACTGAAGAGTGCCAGAAACGATCAATATATAAATAACTTCTTTAAGACATCATCAACTAATTAAAGCAAAAATAATCACAGTATATTGAAGGATTCATCACATATATTGAAGCAAAATGTATCACAATAGTATAAAGACAAGAAGGAAGAAGTAGAAGTGTAGTGTTCTAAAATTCTTATACTGTACTGTACTTAAAGTGGAAACATATTTGAAGTTAAACTGTGATAAATTAAAGTGCAATTATGTACAAATACAAGTCTGTGTTACAAAGTATTTTACACAGATCAAATCTTGTTAAACTCCAAAGTCTTATTTCAGTAATTTTATCATTCTCAAATTTGTGTCTTTTATTCTGGCTTTAATTAGTTATAATGGCATTTGTAATTTCAAAATTTAACCTGTCCCTATAGTTCAACATCTGCTCCTCTTTTATTAAATGTTGCCAAATAACAGCAGAGGAAGTATTTTCAGCATCCTGCTTGTCTCACCAAGCTAAATTTGGTACTGCAAAATTTGTTGGTGAGGACAAATGATGTGAGAATTCCTATGGCTGAAGCAATGCTGGCTTTGGGCCATTTCTATTTAAATGATGGGTTTGGAACAAATTGTGTTTACAAACTGATTCTGCCACTCACAAACAGTACTACTTTCTATTTGGGGAAATATTAAAGGTCTGTGACTTGGAGGTCCTATACATAGATATAGCAAAGAAAAGAATAGAGCATCTCCTTATTCATTTTGCAATGAGTAAGATTTTTGGAAACCACATTGGAAAATTTACTTACTTAATAAACTGCCATTCTTGTCAGATGAGTAGAAAAGAAAACTGACCTCATTTATTTTTCCACCAGTGCATCACTCTATTCAGGGCTAAAGTGGGGCATATTTGGAATTGTTAGCTTCAAACAAGCTCTGTAACTGAGGGAGTAAATAATTTGATGGTGTTATAACAAGCTAAGCAATAGTGAATAGCTTAGAGAAGTAAGGCATATCGTTAATGAGTACCTCTAGATAGAGGCCCAAGCTGGCTGGCTTAGCGGTAAAAACAAGTAGAGAATTCAGGAGATCCAAGGAATATTCCAGTTCTACCATTTGCCAGACCTCAAGCAAGGCAATTTAACCTCCCTGGACCTTAGTGTCTGCATTGGGCCAGGGCAGTGTATCCCTAAGTAGAGTGATAGCATTGGTGGTAAATCAATATTTTTTTCTTTTTAATATATATTAATGTATTTTAGAAAATATAAGAAAATGTAACTATTTCCACCCATAATTTTATTAATGTTATTGATCAGGATGAGTTTAAAATATAAAAATCAAGTCAATATAAAGACAACTACAGTTTGAATATCTCTAGACCCAAATCCAAAATCTGAAATGCTCGAAAATCCAAAACTTTTTTTTTTTTCTTATTTAAGATGGAGCCTTGCTCTGTTGCCCAGGCTGGAGTGCAGTGGCATGATCTCAGCCCATTGCAACCTCCACCTCCCAGGTCAAGCCATTCTCCTGCCTCAGCCTCCCAAGCAGCTAGGACTACGATGTGTACCACCATGCCCAGCTGATTTTTGTATTTTTAGTAGAGACGGGGTTTCACCATGTTGGCCAGGTTGGTCTTGAACTCCTGACTTCATGATGCACCCACCTCAGCTTCCCAAAGTGTTGGGATTACAGGAGTGAGCCACTGCGCCCAGCCAAAACTTTTTTTTTTAGATGGAATCTTGCTACGTTGCCCAAGCTGATCTCAAACTCCTGGCCTCAAGCAGTTCTCCCACCTCAGCCTCTAAAGTAGCTGGATGCATTAATGTACCCAGCTAAAACTTTTTAGAACTGACATGATATTCAAAGGAAATGCTCACTGGAGCATTTCACATTTCAGATTTTTAAATTAGGGATACTTAATTGGTGAGTACATAAGCAAATATTCCAAAATTTGAAAAAAATTCAAAATCTGAAACATTTTTGATCCCAAGCATTTTATTTTTTAATTAAAAAAAATTTCTTTGAGATGGAGTTTCTCTTGTTGCCCAGGCTGGAGTGTGATAGTGCAATCTCAGCTTGTTGTAACCTCTGCCTCCCAGTTCCAAGCAATTCTTCTGCTTCAGCCTCCCGAGTAGCTGGGACTACAGGCATGCGCCACCATGCCCACCTAATTTTGTATTTTTAGTAGAAACAGGGTTTCACCATGTTGGTCAGGCTGGTTCTCAACTCTTGACCTCAGGTGATCCACCCACCTCAGCCTCCCAAAGTGCTGGGATTACAGGTGTGAGCCACTGTGCCTGACCCCAAACATTTTATATAAGCAATATTCAACCTGTATTATGTAAAGGCCAGACAATAATAGCATAGGAGGGAAAAAATTGAAAAAATTTTCCATATAAAACCACTAAAAGGTGGGTTCAGAAGGATTTTTTTGTTTATTTGTTTGTGTTTTTGAAACAGAATCTTGCTCTGTCACCCAGGTTAGAGTGCAGTGGCGCAATCTCGGCTCACTGCAATCTCCACCTCCTGGGTTCAAGCGATTCTGCTGCCTCGGCCTCCCGAGTAGCTGCGATTACAGGGTCCTGCTACCACGCCTGGCTAGTTTCTGCATTTTTAGTAGAGACAAAGTTTCACTATATTGACCAGGCTGGTCTCAAACTCCCAACCTTGTGATCCACCTGCCTCAGCCTCCCAAAGTGCTGGGATTACAGGCGTGAGCCACTGTGCCCAGCCATAAACTATTACTTATTCTATAAGGGGTTTTCCAAGAAAAACAAATAGCTGTGTCAAAGAAGAAATCAGTTCACTATGCGGTTCAGCTGTCAATAATGTCTTTATTAGCCGAGTGCGGTGGCTCAAGCCTGTAATCCCAGCACTTTGGGAGGCTGAGGCGGGTGGATCATGAGGTCAAGAGATCAAGACCATCCTGGCCAACATGGTGAAACCCCGTCTCTATATCTAAAAAAAAAAAAAAAAAAAAAAAAGTCTTTATCATTAAAGTACAGAATGTTAACAAAATACTGATTTTACCAAAATATCTATATTGGAAGAATGGGGAAGGATAGGAAATAACAGGGGGGAATTAGGGAGTTAGGTCAGAAATATTGAAATAAAGCTTAATCTGAATCTTCCATAGCAGGAAGTCAATAGATAATGCTAAAACTTTAAAAATCAAGTACAGGCTGAGCGCAGTGGCTCACATCTGTAATCCCAGCACTTTGGGAGGCTGAGGCAGGCGGATCACCTGAGTTCAGGAGTTTAAGACCAGCCTGGCCACCAAAGTGAAACCCCATCTCTACTAAGAATACAAAAAAATAGCTGGGCCTGGTGGTAGTCGTCTGTAATCTCAGCTACTAGGGAGGCTAAGGCAAGAGAATCACTTGAACCCAAGAGGCAGAGGTTGCAGTGAGCCCAGATTGAGCAACGAGAGTGAAACTCCATCTCAAAAAAAAAAAAAATCAATTCCCTAATTCCCCTCTATTATATCCTACCCTTCCCCATTCTTCCAATATAGATATTTTGGTAAAATCAATATTTTGTTAACATTCTGTACCTTAATGATAAAGACATTATTGACAGCTGAACCGTTGTTTTTAGAGGGAAGAATTGGAGATAAATATGAAAATAATAATTTAGTGGCCGGGCATGGTGACTCATGCCTATAATCCCAGCACTTTGGAAAGCTGGGGTGGGAGGATCACCTGAAGTCAGGAGTTCGAGACCAGCCTGACCAACATGGTGAAACCCCGTATCTCCTAAAAATACAAAAATTAGCTGATCGTGGTGGTGCACACCTGTAATCCCAGCTACCCAGGAGACTGAAACAGGAGAATCGCCTGAACCTGGGAGGTGGAAGTTGTAGTGAGCCAAGATCGCGCCACTGCACTCCAGCCTGGGCAACAGAAAAAGATTCAGTCTCAGAGGAAAAAAAAAAAGAAAATAATAATGTAGCAGCATTGAAAGGAATGTAGGATTGGAGGACAAGTTTTATTTTTTTGTAACAAATACTGTAAAACTATTTCATCATTAACTATATGCTATTGATGCATTTTTAAAAAATTCCATTAAAGAAGTTACGAAGGTGGTATGCAAATAACTGAACTTGGGAAAATACTAGCCAGGAAGACTTTTAAGTTCTGACAGCCAGTGAATTGATCTAAAGAAACACTGAGATACCACTCTCCATTGCCATTTGTTTGTTGTCATGATACTCAGACAGCTTAAGTCACATGCATGCCATGTGCATTTATTATTTATTTTTAATCTAGTCAGTTTGTTGTTGTTGTTGTTGTTGTTGTTGTTGTTGTTGAGACAGGGTCTCACTCTGTCACCCAGGCTGGCATGCAGTGGTGTGATCTCAGCTCACTGCAGCCTCCACCTCCCTAGTTCAAGCAATTCTCCTGCCTCAGCTTCCCAGGTAGCTGGAACTACAGGTGTGTGCCATGGCACCTGGCCAATTTTTGTATTTTTAGTAGAGATGAGGGGTTCACCTTGTTGACCAGGCTGGCCTTGAACTCCTGGCCTCCAGTGATCCATTTGCTTTTGCCTCCCAAAGTGCTGGGATTACAGGCATGAACCACAATGCACAGCACATTTATTATTTAAATCACAGTGGATTATTTGGGGGAAGATGGTGTAGAAAATTATAAAATGGAGACATTACAGGGTTTCATAAACCAGGGCTACAAGCTACCTGGGACACTTAAAAAATATTAGGAACTCAGGCAGGGCGTGGTGGCTCATGCCTGTAATCCCAGCACTTTGGAAGCCCGAGGCAAGTGGATTGTGAGGTCAGGAGTTTCAGACCAGCCAGCCTGACCAATGTAGTGAAACCCTATCTCTACTAAAAATACAAAAATAAGCTGGGTGTGGTGGTGGGTACCTGTAATCTCAGCTACTTGGGAGGCTGAGGCAGGAGAATTGCTTAAACCCAGGAGGCAGAGGTTGCAGTGAGCCGAGACCGCGCCATTGCACTCCAGCCTGGGTGACAGAGCGAGATTCTATCTCAAAAAGAAAAAATGTAAGAACTCATTTATAAAGGTATATTTATACATTTTTGCCTAGTAAAACATTACCTTCCTCCTCCTTTTTTAAAGATAATCTCTAGAATGACTAGGACTAGGATACAAGACTTTAATAGTTTCATTTCCTGCTACTTGTTAATTGAAAATATAGCAGGCATAGATATGTATCTATTATTAAATGTAATAAGGAGTGTAAAATACTAGGTACTAACTGAACAACTGCCACCTTGTCTCTTACCCACCCCCATGGGAAAGGAGATTAGCTGACAATAACAACTGATCATTTCTTGGGTTCCAGGAACACAGGACTGAAGTGGTAGTTGGGATGTGACGAGCGCCTTTAATACAGCACAGTCTGATGACTGGAAGGTCTAGAAGTATATGAGAAGAAAGAAAGAATTAATGGATAACAACCAGATTTTGCATCCACCCAATGGTTTGGAATGTTTCAGTGCCAAGAGAAGGCCTTCTTGTCACATGTGATTTCTTAACAATTAGGGCCAGCTGTGTCTGAGTGAATCAGGTCAAGCCAGATGCCAAACCCTAATTCAAACACTTACAGGAAGACCCTCATGGCCAAGCGCCTCAAATGTCTTGCAGAAAATCAAGAGAAGATAAATTATTCCATCTCTTCCCAGTCTGCCAAAATGTTTTTTCTCCTGGGTACTGTCAACCTCTATGGTCTTCGCTTATGCTTTCATATCTGAAGATAATTCTACTGATGCTTCATTGTGTGTACATGGAAGAATGTTTTTTAAGAGCTTCATTAACAACTTTTCCATTCTGCTGGGATTTGTTCTTGGATCACTGCCCCTACCAACTCACCCATAATTCAGATAAATAAAGATGAACTGTGCCATCCGGTTTCTGAATTGGAGAGGAACTGGGGGGCTGGGTGATGGGGAGAGAGAGAGATTTTTACTATATGCTCTGTCATAACTTTTGAATTTCAGCAAAACGATGTGCAAGAGTTTCCTATTCCAAAAAGTAAGTAGTGTTTCCTTTTTTTTTTTTTTTTTTTTGCCTTTGCTGCAGAAATTATAGTTGACATGAATTACATGGAGAATTGGAGACTTCTTTTTCTCCAGGTCATTTCAATCATGTTTTTTGTTGTTTTTGAATTATAAATTTCACAGAGCATTTTAAATGGCAGGTCCCGGCTTGGCACAGTGGCTCACACCTGTAATCACAGCACTTTGGGAGCCCATGGCGTGTGGATCACCTGAAGTCACGAGTTTGAGAGCAGCCTGGCCAACATGGCAAAGCCCTGTCTCTACTAAAAATACAAAAATTAGCCGGGCATGGTGGCACACACCTGTAGTTCCAGCTACTCAGAAAGCTGAGGCAGGAGAATCACTTGAACCTGGCAGAGGCTGCAGTGAGTGAGATCACGCCATTGCACTCCAGCCTGGGCAACAGAGCAAGACGCTGTCTTAAATAAATAAATAAATAGATAAATAAACAAAATAGCCGGCACAGTGGCTCACACCTGTAATCCCAGCACTTTGGGAGGCCAAGGCGGGTGGATCACCAGAGGTCAGGAGTTTGAGACCAGCCTGGTCAATATGGTGAAACCCCGTCTCTACTAAAAATACAAAAATTAGCCAGGCTTGGTGGTATGCACCTGTAATCTCAGCTACTCGGGAGGCTGAGGCAGGAGAATCGCTAGAACCTGGGAGGCAGAAGTTGCAGTGAGCCAAGATCGTGCCACTGCATGCCAGCCTGGGCAATAAGAGTGAAACTCCATCTCAAAAAAAAAAAAGATCAAAAACCAAAAATAAATAAATGGTAGGTCCTTTCATCTCATATTGCTTTGAATTCTACTTCAGGACCGCTTTTTTAAAAAAATATTTTATTTTTAAAATTAAGACAGGGTTTCACCATGTTGGCCAGGCTGGTCTTAAACTCCTGACCTCAGGTGATCCGCCCACCTTGACCTCCCAAAGTGCTGAGATTACAGGCATGAGCCACCATGCCCGGCCAGGACTGCTTTTTTTAAGTGACAGCTTGAAGAGACTCCCATTAAAGCCACATGGCCTTCAGCTTCAGTAGCATTAAAGGAAGCCAGAGCTGAAGTGTTGGCCATGTCCGTAGTCCCAGGGCTCCCTGCTTAACTTAGGCTGGCCTGCTCTTTCCCCAGGCCTTTGTTTCCAGCAGTCACTTCCTTGCAGCTGAAAGGAGATGGAACAAGAGCCACAGCCCTCACTGCTATTTGCCATGGTGACTAACTTGAGGCTAAATGTTGAATTCATTGCATTCCAGAAGTTGACTCACTTCCATCCAAAACTCTCAGGCTGGGGTTGGAATTCAGCTCAGGCTCTGCAAGGGGCTGGTCCTGTGAGCTGTGGTCTAGGATAACCTTGTCTGGGGCAGCCCAGGCTTGTTCTCCATCTTGGGGTCCTGGTTCCACCTGGATCTGAAGCAAGTTGATAGAAATGGTTTAGATATCCTGAGATGTGAAAGGTAATGCAGAGAGGAAGGTTCTGAGTGCATCTGAGACTCATCTGGGTTACTTGATCAGTAGTAGCTCCAACAAAGTCGCCTCCTCCATCTGTCCTGGGACCAACCTCCTCGTCAAAGCTACAGCAGAAAATAGGCTGTCTTCAGAAGTTCAGGGAGTTCACACTTAATTTGAATCCCTACTTTGTTTATCATCAACCACACTTCTAGATTTTCTCAATTCTTGCAGCAAAAATAGTTTAGAGATGCAAAAATATTTTTCTTAAAAGCATTTTAGCCGTTTTACTGAATAATTCAACAATATGTGATGGAATGTATACCATAACTCCTACGTTTCTCCTGTTTTGGGGAAATTTATAAAGTTGACCTTTGAACAATGCAGGGGTTAGGCGCCCCAACCCCATGTGCAGTTGAAAATAACTTTTGACTCTCCCAAAATCTTACCAACAGCCTACTGTTGCCTGGAAGCCTTATGTGTAACATAAAGTCAATTAACTCATATTTTATATGTTATATGTATGATACACTCTATTCTTACAACAAAATAAGCTAGATAAAAGAAAATGCTTTTAAGGAAGTTATAAGGAAAAGAAAATATGTTTACTCTTCCTTTTTTTTTTTTTTTTAGACAGGGCTTCACTCTGTCACCCAGGCTGGAATGCAGTGACGCAATTCTCAGCTCACTGCAATCTCTACCTCCCAGGTTCAAGCTGTTCTCATGCCTCATGCTTCCATGTAGCTGGGACTACAGGCTAGAGCCACCAATGCCTGGCTAATTTTTGTGTTTTTTAGTAGAGACGGGGTTTCTCCATGTTGCCCAGGCTGGTCTCAAACTCCTGAGTTCAAAGCAATCCACTTGCCTTGGCTTCCCAAAGTGCTGGGATTTCAGGCATGAGCCACTGCACCCAGCCTGTTTACTCTTCATTAAGTAGTAGTGGATCATCATAAAGGTCTTCATCCTCATCGTCTTCACATTAAAGAGGTAGAGGAGGAGGAAGAAGAGGGGTTGATCTTGCTGTCTCGCGGATGGCGGAGGTGGAAGAAAATCTGGGTATAAGTGGACCCACATAGTTTACATTCATGTTGTTCAAGGGTCAACTGTCTCTAAAATAAAGTGTTTGTACCTAGTGGATCTAAAAGAATCTTTTGGAGCACAGTAAGAAAATATTTAAATATAGATTTATTTTGATTGAAAATATGACCAGTTGGCTGGACGCAGTGGCTCACACCTGTAATCCCAGCACTTTGGGAGGCCGAGGTGGGTGGATCACCTGAGGTCAGGAGTTCAAGGCCAACCTGGGCAACATGGTGAAACCCTGTCTCTACTAAAAACACAAAAAATTAGCCAGGCATGGCGGCGGGTGCCTGCAATCCCAGCTACTCGGGAGGCTGAGAGAACTGCTTGAATCCAGGAGGCAGAGGTTGTATAAGCCGAGATCAAGCCATTGCACTCCAGCCTGGGCAACAAGAACGAAACTCTTTCTCAAAATACATAAATAAAATGTGACAGAAATTAAGCTATACTGGTATTTAATCAACAAATTGGCACTGGTCTCCTCTCTAAGCTCACATGTCTGAAGGTGGAATATTCTGGATGGTGAAGGAGGAAACCTGAGGGTGTCCCATGATTTGGCTGGAATAATACCATCACTGTAATTTGATTGTTTTAGTGTATTGGGACACAGTGCATTTATGTATGGCAGGCTACATAGATTTACAGGTTTCACAATTTAGTTTCACTAAAGTCCCAACCACAGTCAGCTCCCACCTAGCAGGGACTCTTTGATTGCCAAACTCCCACCTTCTTAAAACAGTTTTTTCAATATTATACGGTATGTGAATTAAACCCAAGATGTGGTAAAATAATGCTGTGGAAAGAATGAGAGTTCTGGGATTAGCTGTGGGAATGTTGTCCAGGCCCTGCAACTTATCAGCTCCGTAACTCCCAGAGGTTTCATTTTCTCCTCGGTCAAATGCAGGCAAATGACCTCATAGACTTGTGAGGGTTAAATAAATGAATAAATACAAAGTTTCCATCCTCCCCGCCCTTGTGGCCATTGTATTTTAATTCTAATTCATGAAATTTAACTCTAGAAAGTGAGTTTGGTCCAAATACTTCCGTGAGTCAGGAATCCCATAGAAATGAATCATTCCCTCCATCCCCAACATACTCACGTGGACATCATCACCTCCACGTCAACCTGAGACACTGGCACTTCAGTTCTCCCCAACCTATGACATCTGCACTGCAATGCTCCCAGCACTCAACACTGAGCCCTTCTAGCATGTTTAACTCTGCCAAAGAGAATGTCCAGTTTCTTTTCTTTTCTTTTCTCTAGACGGAGTCTTGCTCTGCGCCAACAGCCCAGGCTGGAGTGCAGTGGCGGGATCTCAGCTCAGTGCAACCTCCACCTTCCGGGTTCAAGCAGTTCTCCTGCCTCAGCCTCCTGAGTAGCCGGGATTACAGGCTTCTGCCACCACGCCCAGCTAATTTTTGTATTTTTAGTAGAGATGGGGTTTCACCATGTTGGCCAGGCTGGTCTCGAACTCCTGACCTTGTGATCTGCCTGCCTTGGCCTCCCAAAGTGTTGGGATTACAGGCGTGAGCCAGCGTTCCCGGCCTCAAGAAAGTCCAGTTTCTATAACTCTCTTGGCAATACTAATGGACAGTGTCACTAGGAGGCTAGATATGGAAGCTGTGTTCCCTAGGGAGTCATATTAGAGTCTTAGGGGCGGTGATTTGGCAAAGTAGATCAATATAAAGGTGTAATTTTATTTTTATTTTTTTATTTGTTGTATTTTTTAACTCAGCATCTAAAAAGGTATAATTTTATACTTAGACAAAAATACTTGCATAATATAAACTATTAAAAGTAAAACTCAACAAGCCATCTGAACTAGTGAGGATATCCAGAAGAACCTGTGACTGTAATGGTGGGAGGTGGAGGAAGTAGAGTTAGGGGAGCTCCTACAAGTGGGAATTTCAGAAACAGGAGTGAGTGTGAGAGTTTCTTGTCTATAAAATGGGGACAAGGCTTAAAAAATAATTAGCAAGATGGCAGAAAAAAGATTTAAAGAGACACTTTACCAAAGAAGACATTCAGGTGGCAAAAAAGCATATAGATAGATGCTCAACGTCATCTAATAGTCATTAGGGACAAAAAAATAAAATCATGAGGAGATATCATGACACAACTTTTACCATGGCTTACAAAAGAAGAACAAACTAAAAACACCAAGTGCTGGTGAGGATGATACCTTATACTTTGCTGGTGGGGATTCAAAATGGCCCAGTCATTTTGGAAAACAGTACACCTACCATACAACCCAGCAACCCACTCCTAGGTACTTATTGTGTGAGCTGGAAACTTATGTTTTCATAAAACGTATACATAAATGTTTCTGTTAGCTTAATTCATAATCAGCCTAAACTGGAAACAGCCTAGATGTTCTTCAACTGGAGAATGGATAAAACATATCCATACAATGAAATATTGCTGAGCACTAAAAAAGAATACACAATTGATCCATACAACAACAAAGATGAATTCAGAACCAAAAGGCTACATATTGTGTGATTCCATTTATATTAAATTATCAAAAATGCAAAAACTGTAAGGAGAGTTGTTGAGGGTGTGGGGAGAGGAGAGAAATTGACTGCAAAGGGCATAAAGGAATTTTGGAAGTGATAGAACTGATCTGTATGTTACTATAATGGTGGATATACAACTTGATGCATTTGTCAAAATCCATAGAATGGTATAGGTCAAAGAATGAATTTTACTCTATGCAAGTTTTTAAAAAAATCAACAGGTTGTCAGAGGCCTAAGATGGAATGCAGACTGTGACAAATGAATCCAATGGTATCACAGATGAATGATGGACCACGCTGAAGGAGTCGGGGAAGAAAGGAGCCAACCTGAGGAACTTTGGAAAATGGAGTTTTTTTCTGTTGTTGTTTGCTTTGTTTTTTTTTTAAATGGAGCCTCACTCTGTCACCCAAGCTGGAGTGCAGTGACAAAAATCTTGGCTCACTGCAACCACTGCATCCCAGACTCAAGTGATTCTCTTGCCTCAGCCTCCTGAGTAGCTAGGATTACAGGTGCTTGCCACCATGCCTGGCTACTTTTTTGTATTTTTAGTAGAGACAGGGTTTCACCATGTTGGCCAGGCTGGTCTTGAACTCCTGGCCTCAGGTGATCTGCCTGCCTTGGCTGCTGGGATTACAGGTGTAAGCCATTGCGACTGGCCTGAAAACAGTGTTTTGAGTGGATACCGTAAGGCTAAAGACAAAAAAGAACTAGACACAAGCACTATATTCTAGTAAGCAAATTTGTCTCTCACAGAGTATGAAGTAGCAATTTTGAAACCATCTGTATAGTAGAGTTGAACAAATAAGGAACTATATTGTAGATATTGATGGCCAGGTTTATGACTATTGGAGAGAGAAGTTACAAAAAAGCAAAGGAAGAACACTAGAATAAACCACTCTGTTGTGCGGGGTTGGGTACAAGGTATAAGTGTGAATCCATATGTGTTTTGTGTGTTTTTAATAAACATAGAAATAATCAGGGCTTTTCAACTTTGCACTCTGGACCTTTGGGCTGGATTATTCTCTGTTGGTGGGGCCTCTCCTGGGCACTGTAGGATGTTTGGCAGCCTCCCTGGCCTCTATACACTAGATGCTAGTAGTATCTTCCCTTTGAGTTGTGATGCCCTGAAATGTCTCCGGAGATTGCCAAATATCCCCTGGGAGTGGGTAAAATTGCGCCAGGTTAAGAACTACTGAGGTAGAGATATACAGAAGCTAAATACAGATGTGCATGTATGCCTGGGTTAGTATACATACAATATATCCTAGCTCTGTTCCCTGAGAGGACCTAGAAATGGTGACACTCCAGTACCAATGAGCCACCTCCCACCCAGATCTTGGTTTCTAAATACCGTTCTCCAATAAAAGGAAGTAGGGTTCCTTAAAGAAGTGGTTGATTCCAGGACAGGAAAAACACAAAATGAGCCTGAAGCATCTTGTGGTACAATAAAAATAAGGAAGTCCTCAAAAAAACAGGATGACAGCTTGTTGAAATTTAAAAGAACTTGGACTAACCAAAGCTAGAACAATTTGAGCAGCAATATCCATGAGTCTATAGTGATGTAAATGAATAAAATGAATAAATAGAAGGACAATTGTTCCTTCCAGAAGAATTCAAATTACTCAATGTGGAAGGAACAAAGGAAATTGTTAAAACTATTAGAATACCATGGTAATCATTGCAACAGACAAGAACCACTTATGGATGCTAAACAGGTGAGTGAGAGTTTAAGAAACAGGATGTTAGAGAAACCTGGCAGATATCACCTTAATCAAATAATCACTATTAGCATCTCTGGTAATAAGTCCTACTGATATTATGTATTCCCAAATACTATCCCCTGAGAAGGGCACCCCACCTGTGGTATTCTTCCCCTAAATCTACAGCCTCAAACTAACCAGGAGAATATATCAAACAAACCCAAATTGAGGAACATTCTCCAACATCCCTGATTTGTAGTCTTCAAAACTGTCATGGTCACCAAATACAAGGAAAGACCAAGAAACCGTAACAGACTGGAAGAGACTAAGGACCCACATCAGCTAATTGTAATGTGGGGTACTGGAATAGAAAAAGGACATTAGCAAAAACAATAGGGAAAACCCAATGAGAATCCATAGTCTAATTAACAGTATTGAATCAATGTTAATTTCTTAATTTTGCTAATTCCATCACGGTTATGCAGGGTGTTAACATTTGGGGAAACGGAGTGAAGACTATATGGGAACTCTATGGACTATTTTTGCAACGGTTTTGTAAGTCTAAAATTATACAAAAGTAAATAGTTTTTAAATAGATAAGAAACATGGAAGTGTTCCTCTGTATAACAGCCTCAGTCCAATCACAACACGTAAGGTACATTCCAAATGCTAGACACTAACCCAAAAAATTAGTAAATTTTCTAGAAATTGCCACCAAAGGTGCATGGTGGTAATTAAGCAACACAAAGAATTTCTGTCCACTATATATTCTTTAGTGCCAATAACTTTTTTTTTTTTTTGAGACAGGGTCTCGCTCTGTCACCCAGGCTGGAGTACAGTGGCACAATCTCGGCTCACTGCAACCTCTACCTCCTGGGTTCAAGCGATTCTCCTTGCCTCAGCCTCCCAAGTACCTGGGATCACAGCCGCCACACCGAGCCAATTTTTATATTCTGATTAGAGACATGGTTTCACTCTGTTGGCCAGGCTGGTCTCAAACTCCTGACCTCCAGTGATCCACCTGCCTCAGCCTTCCAGAGTGCTGAGATTTCAGATGTGAGCCACCGCATCTGGCCTACTATCAATAAATTTTAAGGAATTGAATGGTCAATTCTATTTTTTATAGATCTATAAAATATGTCATTTTTTTCCCCTAAAAATGGAGGGTTTGATATAACCTTAAAAAGAGGCTGTGGCTCCAAAGCGGTTGTTAGAATCATTTTAAATAAAAATGAAAAGAGAGACACAACCTGACTTTTTTCCTCGTAAAATCACTTCTCTTTCTCTTCTAATAATTTTCAGGTTGTCACAAACTGATCAACCTGAAGTGTGCAACATTGCAAAAGGGCTAGTTGGAGAGGGAGCCTGGGACTGCCAGGAGAACATGGCAGAGAGCCAGATCCTACATCAGAGACAGAGATACTGCAGACATTTGAAAGAATGGCTCACTGACCACTTCTCCTGCATGCTGTCTGCCCACCAGCCACGGTGCAGATAGCCCTGTGCCAAGTGTCACTCTCCACTCACTCTTCACAGCATCCCCGTGAGGTACTGTTAATCTTGTCCCAGTTTGGTAGATGAGAAGACTGAAGCTGAGGGCAGCCAAGTGACTTGCCCAAGGCCACACAGCTACAAGTAGCAGAGCCAGGTCTTGAACCAGGCATTTTAATGCAACAACCAACGCCATTGCCACTGTCCTCAAGGCCTCAGAGTGGTTGCTGAGGTTAAGCAGCCTAAGGCTGAGAAACCAAGAAGTCATTCCAGGGGCTGGGTGTCTGGCCACTGGTGGTCAGAAGCCAGACAGTGTATGGAAGGCAGTCCAAATGGGAAGTGTCAAGACAGGAAGAGGTCCCAGAGCTCAGAAGTCAGGAGAACGACTTCAGTGGCAGGGCACACAAATTGCCCTTCTCTTAAGGCAGAGAATGTTTGTTTCATAGACTTATTTGTGTCTCCTGCCGGGAGCATGATGGTGGATGTGAGCTATGCCAACCCGCAGTTGTGTGAAGGAGACAGTGAAGCTGAGTGGTCAGGAGGATAGGAAGGGAGTCATGCTGACGGGACTTCAGCCCAGGCAGGCTCTGGGACTCACCTGCTGTGTGGCTTTGGGCAACTTACTACTTCTGCGAGCCTTCGGCTCCCCATCTATGAATCAGGGATCCTGTGTGAACCAGGTCATGTCACTCTACTCAAAACCCTCCAGCAGTGTCCGATCACACCTAGAACAAAATCCAAAAACTTACAAGGCCCCATATGATCTGGCCCCGGATCCTACTTCGCCTCTCATTCCACTTCTCGCTCATGTTGCTCCGGCCAAACTGGCCACCCAGCTTTTTCTCCTACACTTGCTCACGCTCCCCTCAGCAGACAATCAGGTAGGCTAGCCTCTGCCTGGAATGCTTTTGGCTCCAGATTTGTGTGGCCCATTCCTTCGCTTGATTCAGGTCTCTGTTCAGAAGGCCTTCCCCTAACCACACTCCCCTTTCTGCTTCATCCTTCTCTATCCTCTTAGTCCCCTTCCTAGGCTTTTATTTCCCCAACCTAGTCCTTACCACTACCTGACATTATGTTACACAGCTATGCATTTATACATTACTGTCTTGAATGTCAGCTCAGCTTCACGAGAACAGTGACTTTATCATTTTTAAATTTTTTATTATTTTATTTACTTATTTATTTATTTTTTGAGAGGGAGTCTCATTCTGTCGCCAGGCTGGAGTGCAGTGGTGCCATCTCTGCTCACTGCAACCTCTGCCTCATGGGTCCAAGAGATCCTCCTCCCTCAGCCTCCCGAGTAGCTGGGATTACAGGCGCACCACCACACCGGCTAATTTTTGTATTTTTAGTAGAGACGGGGTTTCTCCATGTTCGTCAGGCTGGTCTCCAACTCTTGACCTCAGGTGATCTGCCCACCTCAGCCTTTCAGAGTGCTGGGATATACACACATGAGCCACCACGCCCAGACTATTTTTTACTTTTTATTTATTTTATTATTATTATTTGAGGTGGAGTTTTGCTGTTGTTGCCCAGGCTGGAGTGCAATGGTGCGATCTCAGTTCACTGCAATCTCTGCCTCCTGTGTTCAAGCAATTCTCCTGCCTTAGCCTCCAAGTAGCTGGAATTACAGGTGCCTGCCACCATGCTTGGCTAATTTTTTGTATTTTTAGTAGAGATGGGGTTTCACCATATTGGCCAGGCTAGTCTTGAACTCCCGTCCTCAGGTGATCCGCCCGCCATGGCCTCCCAAAGTGCTGAGATTACAGGAGTGAGCTATCCCACCTGGCCTGTCATTTCTTAAATCATTGCAACTCCAGTGCCTATAACAGCACTTGCCTGTTAGTAGAACTCAAATATTTGATGACTGAATGAATGAATGGTACCTTCCTTGTAACACTGTTGTGGGGATTAAAATTAGACAATGCATATAAAATGCTTGTTAGCTCTCCATATTGAAGAGGAAGAGGACTGAGACTGCAGATATAGTTTGCTTCTAGCTGAATTTGGGATAAGACAACAAGAAATTATAGGGAGATTCTTTTTTTTTTTTTTAAGAGATGGGGTTTCACCAAGTTGGCCAGGATGGCCTTGATCTCTTGACCTCGTGATCCGCCCACCTCGGCCTCCCAAAGTGCTGGGATTATAGACGTGAGCCACCACACCTGGCCGGGAGATTCTTACCTATTGGCATTTAACTGTAAAAAATATATAACAATTTCAAAGATCATTATTATGAAATTAGAAAAGTCACTATGGCACATAAAGAGGAATGGTGACACTGCAAAGATTAGGCATTTAACAATAAGAAAACAGACCAAAAATGTCTTTTTTTTCCCAGTTCACACATCTTCTATAAGTAAACACTCTCCAAATTATGCCATGTTTTCATTTCATTGGTGGCAGCGCCAGACATTCCTTATGTCTTCTGTGTTTGGAAGGTGCTGCACAAAACCAATTTTGTTTTTAAGAGGTGAGGACTAAACTCTGATTTTTTTTCTTGCCCAAATTCCTATCTAAGGGGTCTGGGGAGTCATGCCCTACAAATCATAAATTCTCATCAGATGGGTTTTATTTAACTCACCCTGACTCTGGTATAACATTACAAGACAAGGAAGAAAATCAACATATTTTACCCCAAAACATGTTTCTTTGCCATATTTTGAAATGGCCCTGCAAATCTGTTCTTTGTGAGGGAAATTTGCATCTGTAAAGAATCTCTATTAACATAGCTAGATCTTTTTCTTCCAGGCCCTCCCAATTATAAAGAGATTAACTCAGATCTAAATAGGAAATATTTGTCATCTATTGTCTCTAAGGGCAGCCACTATAAGACTCCAAAAAAACTTTGGTCTTCACAGTCTTCTGCCTTAACCCAAACATTCCCTTTCTATCAATCCCAGGTCTTTAGACAAACTCAACCAATTGTCAACTAGAAAATGTTTAAATTTACCTGTAGCCTGGAAGCTCCCCTATCACCTCCCTTTTGAGTTGTCCCATCTTTCTGGACCAAACCAATGTATTCTTTTTTTTTTTTTTGAGACAGAGTCTCGCTCTGTTGCCCAGGCTGGAGTGCAATGGCATGATCTCGGCTCACTGCAACCTCCGCCTCCCCGGTTCAAGCAATTCTCCTGCCTCAACCTACCAAGTAGCTGGGATTACAGGTGCTCACCACTATGCCCAGCTAATTTTTG